>JANHZU010004232.1:104848-115266 GCA_032468055.1 Acrochordus granulatus
ATTCTTTTTGCTTATTTCACTTCAGGGAATGAGTTTACTTCGTAGTTTGTAACATAGCTTCTCTTTAAGAGAGGAGGCTAATTATAGTACTGTATATCCTACACGGATCTTATTTGGTGAGGGGATTGTATGAGGGGAGAAGTCCAAAATGTAGGGACTCCCTAAAGCCTGGGAGCAACCAAATCATTTGGACATGAAGTGGTTAAAAGAAAAGCTTCTGAGATCCTAAGCCTATCAGACTTGTTAAGAGAGAAATACATGTGATTGGAAAAATTCAAGCTCAGAAGGCACCAAGGATGTCACAGTTCATCTCTGAGCTACAGATATTCTTTTCTGTCAGCAAATTCAACAAAAATCATGCACAAAGGTGAAGAGTGCAAAATCTTGGCAGAAAAGAAAGTGTTTAGATCAGTGTTTCTATACCTTCACAACTTTAAGATGTGTAGACTTCAACTTTCAGAATTCCCCAGCCAGCATGGGTGGACTGGAAGTTGAGGTTTTGGCTTCATGATTACCATATAGGGCATTACCATTAGATAGAACAAGGAGCAGATTAGGTAGCAGATATTTTTTAGTAAGTTAGAGAAGATAGAACCTAGGTTATGAGACTTAATCATACCAGGACCACAGGCAACATTCTATTGCTTTGTATTGTTTATTTTTATCTGAAATTCTATTACAAATTTTTTACCAAATTTATTAGAAAAAAAGAATACACATAAAAATATAAAATAAAATTCATGAAAACTTTAAAAACAAAACAAAAACAGAAAAGGAGGAAACAATATATGCCAAAGAGATTTCTAAATCTCCTTTAGGGGGGAAGATTTAAAAATTAATAATTCTCAAACATTACAAAGTATCATAAATACTATTGAAAAACATATTGAGTGCTGTTTTGATGAGTGGATAAATTCTCTTTTCAAAAACAGATTAAATTACATGTCTTTTGAATTCACTCCCTTAATATCAGGAATATTACTACTTTTCCAATTTCTCAAAATAATTCTCTTAGCAAATTCCAATCCTGATACAACCATGACTCCTCAAAAATTAAAAAAAAGTCCATTTATTCATATAAATTCTATTTATATCACATATTCTATGCAAGATAGGATCTGGCATCTAGTGACTATTTTCCAAGGAAAATCCAATGTATCTTGATCCCATGTACTAGGAGGTATGTGCAATATACTGATCCACATGAAGTTTGTATACAGATATGTTGGAAGCAGAGCCAGCTTGATATAGTGGTTAAGGTATAAGAGTTATGCATGATGATAGGTTTATTTATGTCTTATGGCATATGATGTCAGAGATATCCACAATGCTATATTACAGAGTGGTCCTGGCAGCCTAGTTTGTTCGGTTTGCGCTTGCTTGCTTTTTCATGGTGCTCCACGGGAAGCAAACTAGCTTGTACCAGCTGGCTTGCAGCATTCAGGTTGTTGATTCATACAGGGCTTCGCATCCAGGCCGGCTCCTGCTCTTCCTCACAAACACAGCTGGCTTTTCCAACGAAATGCTACCCATTTATCTACTCGTAATATTGAATGTTTTCAAACTGCTGGGTGGACAGGAGCTAGAGACAGTGACAGGAGTTCACTCCGTCACACAGTGCTGTGACTCAAACCACTGGGGTGTCAGCCATTCCTGGTCAACAGATCCAGCATCATTAAACAGCTGTGCCACTGTACCTCCTTTATGATAATAGGTAAGTAGGTATATAGGTCGCAGATGCTGGGGGGCAGAAATCGCCAGTAAGATGCTAGAAGCCAGGAGAGTGCGTGCTCTGTAGTCTTCCCTCCACCCCTTAAGCTAACTCAAACGCAGAACAAGATTGCATGTTGTAAAATAAGATTCCATGACAAGTATAGTAAACTTTTATACATAATAGATCATCTTGTTTATCATCTTAGGCAGTAAAATGTTGTGTAGTATACTAACTTCATCAGGGTGGTCCCATTCATGAGACAGAGCAAATATATGGTCTCAGGCAGAAGTCCAAGAAAGATGGTGAATTGGGGCCAGGTCTCTGTTACCCATCAACTTCCTGATCCAGCTCCCAGAGGATCTGCTACAGTGATGTGCTGCTCCAAAAACTCCTTAGAATAGAATAAGAAACGTAGAATGACACATTATTTTTGGAATGCCTTGCTGTGAGGGCTCTCCAGCAAGTTTATCTCCATCTATGTCCCAATGTCTCCTTCTGCAGACCTCAAAACCAAACATCAGGGCAGGAAGATAACACTTGTAGCAACTCTCCAGGGTTAGCATTGATTGGCCCTACAAACAGAGCAATCTTAATAGGAGATAGTGTGGCAGATTGAGAGTCTGATTCAAGTTATTGAAGATAGACTGATAGGCAGACACATGTATTGTATATACACACACATACAACTTAGGGTATTTTTCTTATGGTTTAGAAGTATGCCCTGTATGCAAAAATCCCAGATTGGATTCAGTGTTCTGTGCTTCCTGGTAGGAACGAAGAACTGAAGTGTTTCGGAAGGCTGCTAATGATGGTGGACAAGATAAATCAATACGTTTTCAGCATATAGTGATGGGTGGGGGGGTGAATGGATGGATGGATGGATGGATGGATGGATGGATGGATGGATGGATGGATGGATGAATGGAGATTTGACAGTACTGAAGCTTGATTGAGTCAGATTTTAATCAATTTCTCATTGGAAATGTGTTTTTGTTTTCCTTCTCTAATATTTTTACAGTATTTGGTTATCTTTTAGACATACTTTATAACTATATTGTGAAATGTAAGTAGCATGACCCTTTGTTTTTAAAGTATTCAAAGACACTTCACACGTATTATGAGGAATGCTCACGGTCACCCAGGATTGCAATGTTGCTGAAGGCCACATCCCATTCCCTTTTTCTCAGTGGAAAAATGAAAGACAGAAGCCAGGATGCCGGATCATTTCTAATTTTGGGGGGAGACAAAATATCTTTGTCATACACTTCCAAGATCATCTTTAAAAGCAACAAATTCCAAACAAAAAGGGTAAACTAAACAAAGAAAATACATTTTCTGTATTTACTTGTTTCAAGTTTATACAAGCTGGCCATTTTTTAAAGTTGGTTCTCCAGTTCTCCTCCTAGGCAGCTCAAAACAATCAGAGACATTTCTAGCATGTTTTTTGGGAGCCAAATTTCTTCTCTTGGCTTTATGCTCTGTGGAATGCTGGCCAATTGCAAATAATAACTTTGAAAGTACCATTTCTGGTAGTTGTAGGATGTAAATGTAAGTAAGAATCACTCCCTAATTTTAAACATGCTGAGTAAAGCCCAGATGGACTCCCTATGGTGGAATCCCAACTGAATGAATAAGGAAATGAAATCCCTTGTTTTAATAGTCCATCCACCTTTGTAGATCCAATCACTGGAAGATAATTTTTTGAAATGTCTGCTCAAACAAAAAATCCTTCAGCAGGATCTGAGCTAGCCTATGGGAGTAGTGAGCTGTGGTATTTTACAACACTTGCTTGACAGGGATAGGAAGAGAAACTGCAGTTCTCCAAAGGACTAATAATCCAATAAAAGTCTATCTGGATGAAAATAATTGCTGTTCCAGATAATTTTTTAAAATCAAAATTCTCATTCTACTAACCAAGTATGGTATATAGCAACTCAGTCAAAAATAATTGTCAAATAGAATGACAGCTTTTTTTGATCAGACTTTTTGTGGGGAAGACTTTGCTGTTATTCTGAATTATATGTTAAATATGAAAATAAGCCATTGTAGCAGTCTGCCTCCTCTGTATGATGATGCCATTGAACAACTGACACAAATTGCTGCAGATAATATAACATGCACCATTTGTTTAATGACTTACACAAATGATGGACTGAGGATGTCATAGAATTAAGTTGAAATTCATATAAATTTATCTCCTTTGTCCAGACTATTTCTGATGCAACAGATTTATCTCTTATTTGGGGAGGGATAACTAGATGGAAATACAATATCTGTTTCTGGCAAATAAATACAGTATTTTCTGCATTTTTATTGAAGTACCACATTGAAAAATTAGCAATTTCTGTTTGCGTAGTCCTATTGTGTGACAAAAGAAGGCAAGTTTGCCGTGAAATGCAACTTGAATTAAATTTATTTATTTTATATTCCACTTTTATTATTTTTTTTATAAACTCAATGTGGCAAACATATCCAACACACCTTCCTCTTCCTATTTTCCCCACAATAACAATCCTGTAAGGTGAGTTGGGCTGAGAGAGAGTGACTGGCCCAAAGTCACCTACCTGGCTTTCATGGCTAAGGCAGGACTAAAACTCCCAATTACTAGCCTGATGCCTTAAACACAGGTTCAAACTAGCTACTTTCCTGTATTTCCCTTCCTAATAAAAAGAGGGGTGAGATCAGAATCTAATCTTCAGTCATCCATAACCGAACATGTAATTTATGGCCATATAAATTGGATATAAATAAATACATGTATACATACACACGTTTCCCAATTCTCTGAAGAATTGGTCCATGGATGTTTTCTTCTCAGAATACAAGCTCTCTGTTCCAGAGTTCGAATCACCTCACCTGTCCAAGTGATCCATATTAAATTGAAAGTGATGAAGGAGGGAAAGAAGAAAAGGAGGGAGGGAAAGGGAGAAATTAACATATTAAAATTTACATACCTAATAAGATCCAAAGCTGCTTTTACTAAAAGCAATCCAATGCAGATTTTCAAAGACAGAAAACTAATAAAACTTTGTTTCTAAAGAGAGACAACAAATTTGGCAAGCAAAAGAACTATAGATGAGAATGAAATTAGGCACATCCTCTTATATTTTCTTTGTTGTGGATTTTTAATGCTGTAATCCATCCAGAGTCACCATGTATTAGCTGGATGGCCATTTAAGTTTGCCACAATAAATAATAAATATGTGGCAAAAGACATTTAAAAAAAAGATACAGTAGGATGTGATAAGCATAGCAAATACTGTAAATGGCCAATAATTTGACATCTAATGGGTAGACCAGGCTCTGTATTTGAGGGGAGTCTTGGCAAAAATGCCTCCTACATCATCAGTGGGCTCCATGTTCTGAGGGTCAATACTTGTTGGTCTTCTGGATGGCAGCCCCAAGCAGCTATGAGCCACCATCTCAATTCTGCGCTGCTCCCTTGCTGCAGCATCCTACAAAAGCATCATAGGAAATAAAAAAGGCAATATTCAGACCAGTGTTTGGCATTTACTACAATGCTGAAAGGAGAAAATTAAAAGGGGAGACACAGTGAATCCCTATCCCAGAATATAATAGTGTCAACTATTGCCCAAAGATGCTACATAGTGACAGCAGAGCTGATGAACCAAGTTTGCTCTATGTATATACCTTCACCATTTAATATATAGATGCTATTTGGGAACTGATCGTAATGTCCTGGAGAATACTTGAAACAAAGGGTTTCGTAGTATCTACAAGTCTACTTCTTAGCAGAAATCCTCCCCGTCCCTCTCCAGCTCAACTTGAAAACTGTGCAATGAAAGTACTGTAGCAGTTCAGAAGTAGTATAATATCTGATTTACTGCTTGCTAACTTGCCAGCAGATTTACCACAGTCTTCAGCTAAAACAGACTGACCAGTTCGATGGTAAGGCAGTTGTGATTTGAATGTTCCGATCTAAAAGACATGACACAAAATGAAGAAGAGTTGGAGAGGAAAAAGGAAACAATAACACCTAAATCCTTGCTTTAAATTATCATCTCACATGATAATCCAAGGTCAGAAAACATTTCTCAAAGTAACTATATTGTATCATGATTATTAGATTGCATCTGGATTCCTGAGACCTGTTCAAAGGGATTGGATAAGTTAGAGAGAGTTGAGAGGAGAGCTTCCAGGATGATAAGGAATCTGGAAACTAAACTCTTTGAAGAACAGTCACAGGAGCTGGGCCTGTTTAGATCATAAAGAAAAGACTTAAGGGAAGATATGATAGCAGGCTCCAAAAATGTAAAGGTTATCAGGTGCAAGAGGGAGCGGATCTGTTCTCTGTTGGAGAAGAAGAAGGATCAATGAATTGCAATTAAAGAAAGGAGGGTCTGGCTGTAGAGTAACAGGAAATTCATGATGATAACAGCAGATAAGCAATGGAACACTTTGCCCACAATAGTGATGGGGTCACCTTTGCTGGAGATTTCTAATGGGGGTCGATGGATACTTGTTAGTGAATTACTGCACTAAATTTGGGTTGATCTAGATGATATAAAAGTTCCCTTCCAATTTATACATTCTGTGATTCTATGACTTTAGGCAGTTGTTGATAAACTGAGGAGAGAAAATAAGTTAAGCTCCTTTGAAGAAAGAAAAATAGTAAGAAAAAAATCTTCCCATGCGCAAGGGACATGAATTAATCCAAAGGCCTTCTGAGGATGGCTTCTTCAAGATGGCTGGTTATATGAATTATTGATCCCCTTTTAACCAATGACTGATAGTTGTAAGTTCTCTCTGGTTTGCATTGAATAATATTTGGTAAATTCAATCACAACATGACCGATATGCCAGGAAATTAGATACTTTCATTGGAGACTACATTTTGGATTTCAGTATGAAGTACTGTACTATAAAATGCCAGGAGAGACAAGGAAGAAAGACATGGTTAATTCTATGTAAAGAATTTGTATTTTAAGGTAAGATTTTTTTGGGAGGTGGAAGTATCTCCCATTTTAATTAATGGTTCTTTTTTTGTTATAGCTTTGGGCTATATTCAAGAAATCTTGAATTTTTCTCATAGCCACTTTTTGTATGAACATAAGAATTATCAAAAGATATTGAACACAAATAGATTTATCCAATATAATGGTTGCAAAAGATGCAACCATTATATTAATAATAATTAACAGGCAGATTATAATGGTTAATAATAATTAAATAATAATAATTAACAGGCAGATTATAATGGATAGCCAACAGGCAGATTATGATGGCAGTGGCCTTCTCTTGTTAATGGTCCCTAATAACTAATATAGATTTTGTGCCACCAAGTTAGTATTTGATTCTTAGCGACACCATAAAGAGACCTCCTCCAGGATGACCTATCCTCAACCTGGCTTTGCAGGCCATTGAGAGATGTATTAATACCAGAGGCACCATATCAACAGTTGTAGATCACATTCGAATCCCTTAAATTTGCCTAAATCCCTTTTTATATGATTGCAGTATAGTAGCTATCACTATATCCAGTGGAAATCAGTTTCATAGATAAATTATACATTGTAGGCCAAAAGCATTTTGTTGCATTGGGATGGAACCAACTTCCATTCAACTTCATTGGATAGTCCCTCAACAAGTGCATGCCCCTGGCTGATCTTGTTTAGGCTTGGAAGCTGAATAGGCTCAAGCCATATAAGTACTTGAATAGGAGATTGCCAAGGCCACAGGTTAAACTGGGAAGTCCAAAAACATGCTAGAAGACAGCTTGTCAACCAATGACATTGCTGCCAGGAAAACATGTATGCACCCATACATTCCACTCCAGGAATTACGTTCAATAAGAGAAAATGAGATTTCTCTGGATCTAATTTCTTCACATGATGCATAATTGTATATACTTCTATTAAATCTTTACTTGCCTTTTTTAAGCTCAAGAACAGCAAATCTTGTAATTTTTCCTCAGGAAGGAATTTTTCCAGCCCTGATTGCATTTTTCTGACTCATTGCTTTACCACATTCTTTCTTGAGATGATTGACAACATTAATTCTATGTACAGTACAGTATTTATGCTTTACTATATCAGTATTTTAAAATTCATACAACTCCAGGACAGGTCCTCTTCACATACACTTCTTTGATTTTATTTGTTGTGTAAGCTTAGTGAATGGAGTGCTGTACAAGGAAGTGACATATTCACAGCTGACCCATTGGGAGGAGAACCTAAGAAGATAATTTTTAGCTTTGAGAGAGTTGCTGGTAATTGTAGGTCATTTCCAGGATAATTGCAATTGAGTTGGAAAATGCTCCAGTTGGAGTGTTTATGTTCATCAATCTAATTTAAGAACTAGAAGGCTGGAAGAATCATGTTTGGATCCATGCCTTCCATTTCTCCCCCCTCTTCTTCTTTCTCCTTTTCCTTCTTCTTTCCAACAGTGCTTATAAAAACAGTCCCTTTTAAAAAGCACAGACTGGCAAGGCAACCATTGAAAAACTCACATTTAAAGATTCCTTAAAAAGTTGTTTGAAAAGTAGCTACAGAGAATGTTAATGATTAACAAGGGCCTGGGGATGACAGAGCCCAGTCCCTCAAACTCTGTGGGCCAGATCCATGATCAAATTTTATTGACTACTTGATTAAATGTATTTGCTGCCAAACTTAGAAATGACTTTTTATTAAAACCTGAATAAAAATTGCAAGCAAGCACCACCAGAAAATCACTTTGGAAGGAGGAAAGTGTTTAAGAAACACACCAGATAAATAGTCAACATAATGGAGTATTAATATTCCCCTCTGCAATGACACTCAAACTGTTCACAGTTCCTTACACAATCTCACCTCTTAGTGCAAGTCCTCAGTATTTGGATGACTGTACCATGGGAGTTTGAAATGATTAAAGATCATAGAAGAATCTTGTAAAATCATGCACAGGGCACAGCTGAAAGTCAAGAAAAATGGTTCAGGAGTTCAAAAAACTTCAAGGATTGAAATTCTTAAAAATAAAATTACGGCTACCAGATCATGACTGAAAAAATACCGATGATCATTAGATGATAGCAAAGAGAAGCAGAAAACTCAGTTTTTTGCTGCCACAATCTGGTCACCCCAAGTTTTGCAGACACAATATTGGTAGTTCTAATGAAATGCTGAAAATCCAACTAATCACACTCTGTGATTCTACAACATAATAGATTGCAATATAATTCCAGGTCAGCTCTGTAATGCTCTATTTTCAAAAAGAAGGGAAGTCAAATGCAAGAAACAATACATTGGTTAGCCCAATAACAATGTGGGGAAATATTCTCAAATGGTTGGTTTGTGAGATCTGAAAAAAGAACACATGAATTACTGGGATTCATATCATTAGTACACTGTGTGAGCCTTGATTCCAGCAAAGCAGTTGACAGAATTTCCCATTAGAGCCGTGTTGACAAGATAATAAAGTGAATTGCATGTTCTAATTATTTGAGTGAATCCACAGCTGACTGAGGACTTATACTCTGTGAGTGATTATTAATAACTCTGCATCAACTTTGCATAGATTGCTAGTGTTCAGTGGCAATATACCAAAATTTTCAATAAATGACCTGGATGAAGGCAAAAAGGAGATATTTATCAAACCTGTAGATGCCATAAACAGAAGAATGGACTCAGCAGGAGCAGTGCAGCAGCCATTCAGCCATGTCCAACCTCGGCCACTCTATGGATCAGCACTCTCCATGTCCCTCTGTCTCAGATCTGCCATGGTCACCCCAGTATCATCCTTTGAGTACTGGGGCAGCCCCTTCTCCTTTTCTCACTAATCACTCCCAGCATGATTGGCCTTTCAAGTGAGTCACTTCATGTGACATGGCCAAATTATGAAAACCTTTGTTTGGTGATCTTGGACTACACAAGCTGAATCACAAGGCCCAAATAACATAATTAAATTCAAAAGAAGTCAACGTTAAATTCTGCTCTTAGACGTGAACATTAGGATGAGAAGGTTCAGGTTGGTAACCAAATATTTGAAAAAAGATGTAGTTATATTAATAAATCACAAATCAAAGCAAATGAGCAGATCACTGTGATTGCTAGAAAAACCAATGCAATGTTAGAAAACATTACATAGATTTACTAACATTTTCTTATTGTTTGGTTAGATGATGTTTGAAGTATTACAGTGAGCATATTTTAAGAAGGCTTTGACAATTCGCAAAGTGATGTCTAAAGAGAAGTAATTGGGACACTGAAACTCTAGAAAACAAGGATACTGATATACAGTTCTTTTTATTATTAAAGAGAATACACTATGCAGATATGTTATCTTTTCCTCTTTTATTAGTTTTTAAAGAAATGGAAGAAATAGTAGGCAACTGAGAAGAGATATATAAATCCTTTTTGATTTTGTTCGAATTTACATTTTCCTAACTAAAGATTCATATCTACATTAAATTGTAATGGGTTTTATTCTTGTACGTTCTAACATAATGCATTTATATTATAGAGTATTTGAATTCTCTTACTATATGTGTTTTTCTGCACCTACAACTTAAAGTAAATTTGCCTTCAAGGGAAGCTTTGTGTGTTGATTTTGTATCATCAACTTCTCAGTAGTGGTAAGGAGGTGGATGGCCCCAACATTCCCCAGAGGCCTCCTATCCAAGTTCTTTGGCAGCTTAACTTCCAAGATCAGCTGAGGGAACATCAATACTTCCACATGCTGAGATATTGAGAGCTAAGATTAAGGAGAA
>JANHZU010004233.1:0-12988 GCA_032468055.1 Acrochordus granulatus
TTGTTTTCTTGCAGACGTTTCATGACCCAACTGGGCAACATCATCAGTGCTGGAAGGGAGTGGGGTGTGCAGAGTGGAGAACTATGGGGTGCTTGGGGCTCTCTGAGCTTGGTTGTTTCCTTGCAGACGTTTCATGACGCAACTAGGTAACATCATCAGAAGCTCAGACAGCAGAAAACTCCATTGTTTTCTGCTTGGTTGTTTATCTGGGGTTAATCACTGCTTATCTGGGTGTTGATTGCTGCTGATGACGAGGTGTTTTGATCTTTCGGTTTCCTTGTTAGCTGGTCTCTTTTAATGAAATGGATGAAGCATCTGCCAGGAGGCAACCAAGCTCAGAGAGCACCAAGGACTCCCTTGATGACCATGATTCAGGGTTGGTCTAGTGGCTTTCACAATGAGTCGGGCTTGGGTTGGAGGGTCTCTAAAGCTCCTCCTAATTCTGTGATTTGTGGGAAAGAAACTTCGCAAGCTGTGTGTAAAGCAAGCGGCTCAGTAATTTTAGATTTCGGACGTGAGGGAGTCCAGCCCTGCCCCCCCCTTCTCCAGATGGTGTGTGGTCAGGCAGCCCAGCCTGCCTTTGGGGGTTTTCCTCCCTTTCAAGAGCTTCGGACTTCATGATGCCAACTGGACGAGTCAGCCTGTCAGCCCACCACCGCCAGTTGGGTAAAAATTAGTTAATTTCAAGAGCCAGCTAATTACCAGCGTCGTAGGCCTTTTTTTCATCCTCGGTTCAAAGCAGTATTAATCTTGGGGAATTGAACATAAATTGAAAAATGACCCTTCCAGCTGAGCTTTTCATCTTTTTGATCTCCCTGTTCTTTCCATAAACAAACCAAGGGCAGTAAGTGCCCTTGATGGGTTTAATGTTTTAATTCTAATTCATGGCTTTCCAAATTGGTTGGAAATTTCCCCCTCGGAGGACCAGACTCCCCAGGTAGAGCTCCTTCCTGGGACCCATCCAGCCCGCCCACCCCGGTGGTCCTCGCGGCCCTTGGTGCTGCTCCAAGGGAAGAAGAGCCGCGACGTTCTCTCGTGGGAACCGGGACTCCTCCGTGCCGTTTCTCGTCTTCGCGATCGAAGAGCAGCGTTCCTGCGCTGGGCGCCCACGGTAGAAGCCGGCCCACGCATCTTCGGGAGGCGGCAAAAGGTCCCCCCGGCTTTGGACTCTGAGCAGCTGCCCCCAGATACAGGAGAAGGTCCACGCCGCGCGGGCCACCAGCCACAGGGCTTAGGACCCTGCTCCTCACGGCTGAGTTTCGCCACGCTCCGTGGGAGCTTGAAGAATTGCGAGAGCGTGTCTCGGCCGCAGCAACTTCGAGGTGCGGGGTCCCGGCTTCAAGCATGCTGGCTGGGCAGTTCCGGGGGTCGAAGTCCACACATCTTGAAGTCGGCGTGGACGCGAAACGTGGGTGAAGACGTCGTTGTCGTGAGAATGCACAGCAGCGGGTTGCACTGTGGGGTCCTTGGGCCCTCTGAGCTTGGTTGTGTTTCGCAGACGTTTCATGACCCAACTCGGGGACATCATCAGTATCCCAAGAAACAAAACCAGAATCGAGAACAGAAGGTCATTATTTTTATTATTTATTAAATTTATATGCCGCCGGAATCCGAAGACTCTCGGCGGCTAACAACAGTAAAAAAACAGTGTATTAAAACAATTACAAATAAAAATAACCCCCCATTAAAACAAAATAAAAAACCCGGCAGACTAGCGAGCTGGGCAAAAGATTTAGAACATAAAAAGGGGGGTGAGGATGGCTCGGCATCCGTCAGCCACCTCATAAGTTATACCTCATAACTTATCATTAGTCGTAAGTTGCTTATAGGGTCCTAGTATGTGGTTCTGGGCATAGGAGAGAGATTCACTCCGGGAAGGACCCACCGTCTGCCAGCAACCACAACAGAAGTTCGGGGGCAGTGGATTACCAGCAAACCCCGCTCCCTTCTAGCACTGACGATGTTCCCTAGTTGGGTCGTGAAACGCCTGCAAGAAAACAACCCGGCTCAGGAGCACCAAGGACCCCACAGCTCTACCCTGAGCTACAGATATTCTCTTGTATCGAGCCTGGAGGCTGCATGAGAAAGAATCTCAAAAAACTGCTTTTTTGATGCTGTTCGGCGCGAGAGGAAACGGTCGGCAGGTTTCACGGTTCTGTTATTGCACCCTGTTGCGTCAAAGTCGCGTTCCTGCAATCGCCACAGTGCCGATTCTTTCACTCAGCCTCCTCCACGGGGCTGTCGGACCCCGGCATGTCCTACCAGGTCTAACCGTACCTAGCTTTGGGGGGAACAGCCCAGACCTGGGGCAGGAGCTGCCCTTTGTGTTAACTCCCACACAAGACTCCTCCACTTGCACTTTCATCTCCTTCGGGCCCAGGAGGACGTGGGCAGCCTCCAGGTCTCACCTGGCAGCACAGGTCAGAGCGTCTGAAGGCACGTGGGGTGCTGATTTGCGCCACTGGCACTGGTTCCCAGTTGCCCCCGCTGCCACCCGTCCCTGCTTGGCTTCCACTCTCCTCCTGCTGCGATGCTCAACTCGCTGAGTGTTTCTTAATCTCAGAGCCTTTCCTTATCTTGGATTTCAACCCCCAGACTTCCCCAGTCAACACGTTTGAAATTAAAGTTCAAACAGGTGGTCCTTGACTTACGACACAAACTAAGCCCGGAGTTTCCATCGTAAATCACGGCTACTGTCAGTCGAGGCATCCACATGACCAACCTGATTTTATAAACTTTCCTGCGACGGACATTAAGCGAAGATGGTGGTTGTGAAGTGAAGGCAGCAGCCGTAAAGCGAATGCGGCGGTCATAAAGTGAATGCAGGGATCACAAATCATATGTTGCAGTTGTAGAGTGAATTTCTGCAGTTGTTAAGTGACCACTATAGTCATTAAGCAAATCAGTTCATTCCTTTGGCCAGAAACTGGCCAAAGATGCGGGCTTCTGGCAAAAAAGTTATAAAATCAGGTCATGTGACCAGAGGAAGCTGCAACCAGCCATAAAGAGAAACCGGTTGCGAAGTGCCTGAAATGCAATCCTGTGATCACGGGGGGTGTGGGGGGTGCTGCCCTTGAAACTCCCTAACCAGGTCATAAGTACCTTATGGAGGTTGGTCGTAACTTCAAATGGTCACTAAATGACTTGTCGAAAGTCAGGAGCTACCTGTACATCGTTAAGTGGCTGAGATTGCGAAACACAGAATTTCAGGTAGTCCTTGACTTAGGACCATTCATTTAGCAACCGTTCAACGTTACAACAGCCTCACCTTCTTCCTTTTTCACTTTCCTGTTCTTTCTGTTCCTCTTCCTTCTGCTCCTTTTCCCCCTCTCCTTTCTTTCTCTTCCTTTTCCTCCTCCTCCTCCTCTTGGCATTTCAATATTTGCTTCCTCCCCCTCTTCTTTCTACTTCAGGATTTTAACAACGTGCATACAAATTTCCCTCCCCAACAAAAAAAGAAATTCAGAGCATGACCATCAATCAAAGCACGCGACACGCGTTAAAAAAACTGCAAGGCTTCAGCCACATGGCTGCGGGGCTTTGGCTGGGCGGCTGTGACGGCCCTCTTGACTTTTTTGACCCAGGGGGCCCCGCAGTCGAAGCAGCGCCCTCCTTTCGAGGAATGATCCGTCCCCGAGTCCCGTCTCCCCGCAGCCCTCCGAGGCACAGAGGGGAAGCGCTGGGTGGCCTTCGGCGGCGCTAGAAATGCCAGCAGAATCGCTTCCTTCCTTTCCGCCCTCACGAGGGTCAGCAAACCCGGTTTGCTTGCGCCCAAACCGTTCGGCTTCAGGCCAGGTCCCGGGTTCCTCACTTGTCCTGGCTCGGGCGTCCTTCCTGCTGTCTCCGGGTTCAAGAGGGGGGCGACGGTTTGGGCCGAGACAGCCTTGAAAGCGGAGGAGAATCCCGGGGGACACGTCCCCGGCTCCGGCTCTCCAAGGAAGAAGCGGCGTGGCGCATTCGCACCTCCGACGGGTCTCCGTTCGCCCCTCCCGTTCGGGGTGTCCGGTTCTTCGAGGCCCCGAGGTGTTCTTGGCAGGCTTTCTCCGAAACCGGCATGGTTTGTTCGGCTTGTTGGTTCCGGAGCGAACGAAGTCGGCCAAGTCACGGCTCTTCTGAAACAGCGACCCGTGTGAAAGGGGTCGCCGAGCCCCGAGGGGCCCGCGCTTCGGGGCCCTGAGAGTGGCCGCCCTTTGGCTGAACCCAGAGCGGCTGTTCTCTTCCTTCGGACCCAGGGCTGGCCAAGAGACCGACCCCGGCCACCTTGAAAGCCCACCCCGCCGATGGGGCCGGAGGAGGGGAAGGGCTTTCCCCGTCTTCTCTGAGTGTCGGTTCCGAAAGCCCGTGGTGTGTTGCCACTGCCTCTTTCTCAAGAATGCGCATGGGCTTTGCAATCCTTCGTTCCGAGTCGTGGGGAAGGTTGCGCCATGCCCCCTTCTCTCCCCATCCCTCTCCGAGCCCTCCCCGGCTGATGGCCGGACGTTCTGCGCCACTTGGAGGGCGAGATGGAGGGGGCCTCGCTCCAAGTCCTTCTCCTCCCCGGTTGTGCTTCCAACCGCCGTGCTTTTCCCCAGACATCTCCGTCCGCAGAAACCCCGAAGAAGGCGGGGAGCACGCGATCGTCTTTGTGAAGGCTTCGGAGATAGACAGACATTCCTCTGAGAGGACTTTGCTGGCGCAGACATCTGGAGAAGCCCCAGTAAGTGTCACATCATTAATGGCCACCAGAAGAAACAGTTCTGCGCTGCGCACACAAGCGCACAGATCAGGGAGGGTGGGGGAGAGTCAGGGGCCTGAACCTTATTCAGGCAGGCTTTAAGGGTTGAAATCATCCAAATTCATGCGTGGCTCCTCCTGAACGTGGTGGAAGGTCCTTTATGCGGCCACAGATGCCGCAGGATTAGGCCAAAGGAGGAACGCCGTCCACGTTCAGCAACCGAGGATTGTGGCGTGGTTTGTGGAGAAGGGAAATGGAGGTGGTCCTTGAGTGACGACCACCACGGGGACCAGAAATTCCATTGCTAAGCAAAGAGGTTGTTCAATGAGTTGCGCCCGATTTTATGGCCTTTTTGCCACAGTCGTTAAGTGAATCGCTCAGTCGTTAAGTGAATTCCATGGTTGTTAAATGAATCTATGTTCGCCCACTGGCTTTGCTTGTCAGGGGCTAGCTGGGACGGTTGCAAATGGTGATCACATGACGCTAGGAAGCTGCAACTGTTGTAATGCGCCAGTTCCAAGCACCCAAATTTTGATCACGTGGCCATAGAGATGCTGTGACATTGTATGTGCGAGGAGCAGTCATGAGCCACTTTTTTCAGTGCTGTTGTAACTTCGAATGGTCACTAAACGAACAGTTGTAAGCTGAGGGCTACTTGTAGTTAGTTGATCAAGAGAATTCAGCCGGGATGCGATTCTCCAAAGATAAATTACTATAATCTAACTAATATTTCGTTACTGCAAACTCATCTGGATCAGAAATTAATTTGTGGTTCTTCATCCTTGTGCAGCCTTGTGTAGTAAGCATGTGCAAAGTTTCTCGGCCGCATCCAGTTGTTTATTGCCCTGGCGACAAAAATCCAACTAAATCTGCACATGAACTGACGACATTCGCTCTCCGAATTTCATAGGAGATCCAGCTCCCACTTTGCATGCTGAAGTCTGCCGGTTCCTAAATTAGACCATCTCGTTGCAGGTCAAAAAAGGCATACAGGAATGAGTCGGTGAAGTTAAAATCCTCACAAACGTGCGCAGGCTTGGGGCAGATGCCCACAAAAAGGTTACTTTTGCAAACGGCGTGGCCGTGCGCACATTGGGAGAGGAAACGTGCGTGCACATATCGGTGCAGATTTTATGTGAAGTTTGCATTGACCTAAAGATGTCATGGAGACACGGAGGAACTCAGACAGAACTCCATGGGCATCATCTTGACTTTTTCTATCATGTCCCACTGTAAACACTCATAAAGTGAAGAAGATGCTCTCCACCAGGACCTGTGTTACCTGTGGACCCCTTCAGACTGTGGGGAGGATGTTGTCCTGCACCTAGCAAAGTCAACGCCTCTTTGAGCAGCTGTGATGCTCCCTCTTTGGATGGAGATGGTGGCCTGCCCCCTGGTTGAGAAGCCTTCCTGTGACCTACAGTTCTGGATAACTGCTACAGGACTCCATTTTTCTCTTTTAGGGAAGTTACTCAGAAGCTGTGGGGTCCTCGGTGCTCTCTGAGCTTGATTTTTTTTCTTGAAAACGTTGTATTACCCAACTAGGAGACATCATCAGTGCGAGAAGGGAGTGGGGTTTCTCCTTTTCTATATATACATTTCTTGCCCTGGCATTATTGGGGGAGGGTGGTATTTTTCCTTAATATCCTTTCTCTTCCTTGATTAGAATATTGTTACTGCTTGATTGTTTGTCTGGTTTCGATCCTTGTTTATCTGTTTTTTTTTCCTGTGAGGTCCTTGGTGTCCTCTGAGCTTGACTGTTTTCTAACACATGTTTCATGACCCAACTAGGGAACATCATAGTGTTAGAAGGGATTTGCTCCCTGTTTATTTATTAGTGGCTTGCTGTCAAGAACACCCCCACCCACACTGACAACGCAAGCCGCTAGCATATAAAAAGAAAGTAAACCTCCCTTCCTTCTAGCACTGAAGATGTTCCCTACTTGGCTAATGAAACGTCTGCGAGAAAACAACCAAGCTCAGAGAGCAGCAAGGACCACACAGTCGTTGTTCTCCTCCTCCTCCTCCTCCTCCTCACACACCTTACTCTCTTCTAACTTTGATGATGTTCCATAGTTGGGTCATGAAACATCTGCAAGAAAACAACCAAAGTCAGAGAGCACCAAGGACCCCGCAGTTCAGTCCTGAGCTGAAAATTTTCTCTTCTATCAGTATTGAGAAATCGGTGTGGGATGCTTCAGAATGATTAGAGAAATGCCATTCAGACATCAAGCTAACCCAGAAAGCCTGGGATTAAAAATATTGATTGCAGCCATCAAGTCTTTCACTGCACGGATGGATAAAGGTGAAGATGGAAGTTTGGTAAAGAATTCAAATGACGCTGTGATTGCAGGATAAATGTAGAGCAGGGCAGAATTTTGAGTCTTGAGTTTGGTGTCAAGCATATAAAATGCAATGAGGGTAAACTGCAAGAAAATGGGAGGGAGGGAGAGAAGGAGGGAGGGAGGACAGAGATCCAGAAAGGTGGAGAGACAAAGGAAGGAAGGAAGGAAGGAAGGAAGGAAGGAAGGAAGGAGATCCAGAAAGGTAGAGAGGCAAGGAAGGAAGGAAGGAAGGAAGGAAGGAGATCCAGAAAGGTGGAGAGACAAGGAAGGAAGGAAGGACAGAGAGCCAGAAAAGTGGAGAGACAAGGAGGGAAGGAAGGAAGGAAGGAAGCCCACCCAGCCCCAGAAGAGCCAATGACTGCGTTTCGTAACGTTTGACCTGGCTGCCGAAGTGACCCTTTCTCTGCGCCGGCCCGATGCAAGGCCGGCGGCTCTGGCCAGCAGGCTTTACTAGGCTGCTCTGACTTCTTTACCGAACTTGCAGACTGCGCCCCTTGCGAGAGTCCCGATGGTGGAAAACCGGGCCAAGGCACGGAAAAGAGCGAGGGGCGAGGAATAAAATATGATCAGGAAAAGCATAACTCGCATGTCAGGACAGACGCCTACCGTCGATGGATCGATCAGATCAGGGGCATTGTGGGAAGCGCATGCTTTACGGAGCACAGAGCCTTTTCGGGCTGCACGAAATTTAGCAAGACGGCGCCTGGGGCTGTGAAGGTAACAAGCTGCAATCCCTCCTTCCCTTTCTCCCTCTCGTTGCCTTCCCCAGAGTCTCAGGTAGACTGGGCTGTTCTGTGGAGGCTCCATTTCACAGCTGCATAGCCACAAACCTGCCTAAACGATCCCCCCTTTTTAGAAGAGGTGGGGAGGAGGAAATAAAACAGGAAGGCAGAAGTTTGGCTGAACATAAAATCACCTGCAAAGAGGACCCGGAAAGGTACAAAGCAAAAAACGTGTCTGTACTGACTGTTCCACAAAGCCGAAAAACCTCATCTGGCTGGAACTTAATACGGGGAAGGAGGAGGTGTGTGAGCGCTCACGCTTTGTCTGCAATGGTTTCTTTTCTTTTGCAGACAAAAGTGGGCTCCTGCAGCATCGTTCAGCGATTAAGAACGGGCGTAATTATAATTACAAGAAAGGGGAGAGCATTCGGAGTGGACCGAAAAAAGATGGCCTCTCCCTCGCCCGGGAATGTCGCTCCCTTCCCCAGTCTGGTGCCCCTAACAGTGCTTCTCAACCGTGGCAACGTTAAGATGGGTGGACTACAACTCCCAGAATTCCCCCTGGCCGGCCCCCTGTAAAAGTCACCCCAATATGCTGAAGTTGGCCACAAATACGTTAGTCCTCCACTTACAACTGTGCATTTAGTGACCGTCCGAAGTTGCAATGGCACGGAGAAAAATGTCTTATGACCAATGTGTGACTTACGACCGTCACAGCATCCCCACAGTCACATGATTAAAATCCAGGCGCTTAGCCACTGACATGTATTCATAACGGGTTGCAGCATCCCCAGGTCACGCGATCTTCCAACGAGCAAAGTGGAAAGGGGAAACCGGATTTGCTTAACAACCAAGTGATTCGCTTAACAACTGCAGTGATTCACTTAACAACCATGGCAAAAAAGTTGTAAAATTGGGCATGACTCATTCAACAGCTACCTTGCTCAGCAATCAAAATTCCGTTCCTAAGTGTAGTTGTAAGGTGAGGACTACCCGTATTATGTACATAAATGCTTCCTTCTCTCGATCCCAAATCTCTCTGCATTCAGTTTCAGCTGAAAAAGGATTTCCGGTAAACTGTACATCGCTCAGGGCTTGAATTCGCACAACATCAGTTAAAAACCCAGGAATTACATTTGTACAAGCTTGGGTTAGTTTTAACTGCAAGATATAAAAGCATCTATATGCATGTATGTATATGTGTATTTATGTGTGTGTCTGTGTGTGGCTATATATATATATATGTATACACACACACACACACACACACACACATAAAGACATATGTTTGCTTTGCAAATGTACGCGTGTGTTTTTTTACAAAGCAAACCTTTATGCTTAAGTCATGGGTCAGTAGATCGTGTGACCCCGGCATGGGAGTTAGTTGAAAAACCAGATTAAGCCTGTAACGAGGATGCTTTTTTTTGTTGCTGTTGCACAGAACAAGGACCCGAGGCTGCTGAGGCAATGCAGACCCGCTTGCCCTCTCCGCCTGGGACGACGAGCGTTGCAACCGACGAGGAATGTCTCTGTGTCATCCGCTGCGATTAAAAAGCAGGCAAGTGAAACTGGGGGGGGGCAGTGGGAGGAACGCGTCAGCAGATCACCGTCTCCCACCCGACAGCAAAACCGATTCTGGAAGTGTTTATACCAGGTCATGGCACGCTGTCTGAATCATTCCCACAAGCCTGGGTTAGGATCCGCCCCGCCCTTGCCTGTGCTGGCGGAAAACAGTCAGCCAAATCATCCTTGGGTATCTGACCACGGAGGTCTCGACGGGAGAGAATATTTGCAGCTCAGAGTTGCACGGTGGGCTCCTCAGTGCTCTCTAAGCCTGGTTGTTTTCCTGCAGACGCTTCATGGCCCAGCTAGGGAACATCATCAGCGCTAAAAGGGAGGTGGGGTTTGCTCGGTTGATATGCAGGCGGCTTGCCCTGTCCGTGCTGGTGGGACAATCAAGCAACTCCCAACTCAGACAAACAAGCTAACCGTACACAACAGCAGAATCAAAGAACCACCAAGAACCCTCCCACCAACACAACAAGGCAAGCCTCACTCCCTTCTAGCGCTGACGGTGTTCCCTAGCTGGGTCATGAAACGTCTGCAAGAAAACAACCCAGCTAGCAGAGCACCAAAGACCTCGCAGCATAGGTCTCAGCCAGCGTTTCCCTACCTGGGGCGCCTGGTCGACAGCACCCATTACCTCCATGCTGGCCGGGCATTGCAATCCCACCCCCCAGCACATGGAGGCTGGCATGAGTATATGTGCAAAGCATGGGGTCCCACGCACTTTTGAAGAGGGGCAGAACACGGCTGTTCGCAGAAAGTTGTATTTCACCCCCGGCATCATATGTGTGTTCCTATGAAAATCTGAAGGGCATCCAACTCCCGTTATAGAATATCCTAGCAATCAAGTCAAGGGGAACAGATGCCCGATGCCATCAGAGAAAGACACCGATGCCATTTGTGCCTGTACCCAACAAGTGGGGGGTTGCAAATCTTTGCCACACCCTCACCAGCACCTAATATCCCCTCCCTCCCGTCATTTGATCCCCCTTCTTTGGG
Organism: Acrochordus granulatus; assembly: GCA_032468055.1. NCBI lineage: Eukaryota > Metazoa > Chordata > Lepidosauria > Squamata > Acrochordidae > Acrochordus > Acrochordus granulatus. Next base: position 10,347 of record JANHZU010004233.1, read on the forward strand.
TTGTGAAATGGGAAACAACCAAGCTCAGAGAGCATCAAGAACCTCACAGTCCTTCTCTTCCTCCCCCTCCCCCTCCTCCCCACTCTCTGCTAACACTGAAGATGTTCCCTCGTTGGGTGATGAAACGTCTGCAAGAAAACACCCAAGCTCAGAGAGAATCTAGGGCTCCACAGTCCTCTTCCCCCTCCCCACTCTCTTCTAGCACTGAAGATGTTCCTTAGTTGGGTCATGGGACGTCTGCAAGAAGACAACCAAGCTCAGGACTGTGGAGCACAAAGGACTCCACAGTCCTCCTCCTCCCCCCCACTCTCTTCTAGCACTGAAGATGTTCCTTAGTTGGGTCATGGACATCTGCAAGAAAACAACCAAGCTCAGAGAGCACCAAGGGCTCCACAGTCCCCCTCCCCCTCCCCACTCTCTTCTAGCACTGAAGATGTTTCCTAGTTGGGTCATGGGACATCTGCAAGAAAACACCCAAGCTCAGAGAGCATCTAGGGCTCCACAGTCCCCCTCCCCCTCCCCACTCTCTTCTAGCACTGAAGATGTTCCCTAGTTGGGTCATGGGACGTCTGCAAGAAAACACCCAAGCTCAGAGAGCATCTAGGGCTCCACAGTCCAACTGTGAGTTACAAATATTCCCTTCTGTTGGTCTTCTGACCTCATCCACGGGCAGCCTCGAGGATGTCAAATGCGTTTGGCTTCACTCTCCACTCTATCCTTGGAGAAGTGCTCCAGAGTGGGCTGGACACAGGGGCAATGCGGACAGGACGTGGCTCAGCCGGTGGGCAGCACGTTTCGTATCAGGAGGAGGTGTTGGCGAGGTCGAAAAAGGCTGTTGGCCAAGAAGGATGGCCGAGGGAACGGGAATCGGCCCTTGGATGAAAGCCGCAGGATTTTCCCACTGCTTCTGAAACTGGTTCGATTTGACATTTGGTTACGGCCATTGGTAGGATATCCCTGATATTCAGGCAGCGCCTCTCAACGCACACACAGCTAAACGCTTTCACAAGAAAAAGGCGACAGGTCCCTGCCTGCGAGGAGCAGGAGGAGGAAAGAGGCAACCGTCGGAAGGATTCCGCAAAAACATCTTGTGCAGGCTTCACCTTAGCTGCCATCGGCACACGGATAAACATGCGCCAAACCTTGGTATGGGTTTTTCCCCTCCAGGGCCCCAAGCATCTCATTTGCAAATCCCTGCAGAAAAGCGTCCGACGATTACCAGCGGAGTCAACCTGACGTACCTCGATTCCCAGATTTTAAAAAAAGGCAGATCGAGCGTGGCGAAACAGAGGGAAGGTGCTTTAATTATGCTTTGCTAGCAAAACAAAAAACAAAACAAGCCAGCATCAGCAGGCTGATGTCCATCTGCTCACAGTTGGAAACGGGCAATTACGGCAGAAAACGAGCCAGCTGCTTGGCTGGCCTGTTTTTGGCCTGCAAGCAAGGAAAACAGGTGCTTTCGCAGCATCCGAGCATGTGAGTCGCACGCTGCAGCAGTGTCGTGGTGAAGGGGTGTAAAGGAAGGACTTGGGTTGCGATGCCACTACAAGCTTGCCGTAATTTGTCCCCCTTACTGTAGGACAAATCTTTAAATCTTTCAAGAAAGTCAGGATCTGCAGATGGCAAGTGCAGAAAATCAAGGCTCAGATAGACCCTGTTTAGCCTGAAATTTGGACCAGAGATATTCAGGTTCAGAGACCGTCCCTTTGTCTAGGTTGCATGCAGCAAAGATCACTTTCCCATGTTCCTGAGCCTGTCCTAAAGTCAATCGAGGGCATTTCAGTTCCTGTTTCACTGACACCAGGACTGTTCACAGAAGTCTTCGACTTACAAACATCCATTTAGTGACCGTTCGAAGTTACAACAGCGACTTACGACCTTCCTCACACTTAAGACCATCCCCACAGTCATGTGATCAAAATCTGGGCACTTGGCAACCAGCATGTATTTATGACAGTTGCAGCGACCTGGGGTCATGTGATCTGCAACATTCCCGGATGGCTTCCAACAACCAAAATCAATGGGGGAAACCGGATTTGCTTAAGAACCACATGATTCACTTAACAACTGCGTTGATTCAGCCCCTGCTGAGAAGAATGGGTAGCGAGAGATCGTGACCCATCTAAAGTTGCTTCTGGTTCTGGGGGACCATTCGAGCCATGCAAGGGCCCCAAAAGTAGGCGGCTGCTGCACAAAAAGAAGTAAGACCGAAGATGAGCCCAACATTGGACCTGGTTGGCCCAACATTTAATTGACATTAAATACTATTAATTAAACATAGTTTACAGCAGGGTTCAGTATTGATGGACTTTCTTCTTGGGGCACGTGAAAGCTCATCAGTGGATTCTGATATGGGAAAGGTGAGGTCGCTTGCCAGCTTGGGGTTCAATATCATCAGTTTGTGATGACACCCAGTTGTACCTTCTGACCCTGAGCCAGCCAGTTAAAGCTGTGGAGGAGCTGGATGGGGAGAACCATCTCCAACTCAGTCCTACCAAGATACTCAGACACTTCACTGGCCAAGCGTGGTTAGACACGCAAGGAATTTGACTCCGGTACAGCAGCTCTCAGTATCCTTACTAAATGCACAACGATGTTAGTTATTCAGCAAGTGTGCAGTCAATAGAAGGAAGTGTTATAAA
>JANHZU010004233.1:13088-27729 GCA_032468055.1 Acrochordus granulatus
GTTTCCAATAAAAAACGTGCACAGCAACAAGAGGTTTAATGGCTGTGGCATTTGCTTAACAGCCGCTGCAAAAAAGTCATAAAAGTGGTCAGGTGGTGATCCACTTAACGACCATCATGACTTATGATTGAAACTCCAGGCTCGATTACAGTTGTATGTCGAGGACTACCTGCATCTAAAATTGAGCGAGAGGGCCGATGGTGGGAATCCTTCCCAGTCCAGCTATGTTTTTCATCGCAGAGGAAATGAATTTTGGCTGAAGGAGAACGTTGGTGTGCGCGGGAATGAGCTGAGAGCAAGGAGGGTTTGCGTAGGAACCGACTTGACAGTGAGAAACCATGATTAAGGAGAAACAATCCAGATGCTAAATCATTTTGTCCTGGATGAAGTACACCCAGTCGGTTCCCAGGAAGCTCCAATTACAGAGCTAAAGGTTGGATATTTTGGTTGCTTAAGTGCAAGACATTAAACATCCGAAAATGTGTCCGAAAACATGTAAAAATGCAAGTGGATAAATAGGTATTGCCTAACTTGGTGGGAAGGTAACAGCGCTCCGTGCGCCTCGGCGCATCGCCATCCAGCCACATGGCCACGGAAGCATCTTCGGACAATGCTGGCTCTTCGGCTATGAAACGGAGATGAGCACCGTCCTAGAGTCGGACGCAACGGGCGGGGGACACCTTGGCCTTTAATGCAAGACAAGAGTCACTCATGATGCCCCGAAAAATAAAAGGGGCTCAAGAGAGGAAAGGCGGTCAGATGTTATCTGCTTGAGCAACCAAGTTAAGGTTACAAGAGAGGCGACCCGGGTTTGCTGAGATCCTACCACGTCACAAAGTGTGAGAAACAACTCCACAGCTGAGCAACAAATCCAGATACCGGATGAGCAAACTTGGGAAAAAAGCTCTAATTCTTTCATTCATAAAAAGAATGGCAAAGCTTCCTCCCCCTTTTGTGGGCGAGGGGATGATATACAGGTAGTCCTCGATTTACGACTGGAATGGAGCCCACAATTATCGGTTGGTTGTTAAGTGGATCATCACCTTGAAATCATCGTGCCCGATTTTACGACCTTTTTTGCAGCGGTCGTTAAATGCCATAGCCTTTAAGCAAATGCCATGGTCATTAAGTGAGTGCTGCAGCCGTTAAGTGAACACTGCAGTCATTAAACAAATCCATAATACCCAATGGGCTTTTTTTTTTGGCTGGCAACTGGAAGTAAATGCCAGAAAGGAGCAAAAAATGTCAAAAAAAAGGCACTCACGTGTTTGGGGGATGCTGCTGACAACCGTAAATGCAAGCCAGTTGCCAAGTGCCCAAAATGCAGTCATGTGATCTTAGGGGGTTGCAGCCGTTGGAATTCTGAAATCTGGTCATAAATACCTTTTGGGGGGGCCATTGAAACTTTGGTCACTAAACGAGAACCACCTGTATCCAACACATGCAAACCCGACCACTTTCAGCTTTTCTTGTTATTGGAACAGTATTTCTCAGCCTTGGCCATTTTAAGACGGGTGGACTTCAACTCCCAGAATTCCCTAGTCACCACAGAGAGACACATTAAATGGGCAAAAGACAGGGAATGCTGGCTGGGGAATAGTGGGAATTGAAGTCTACATGTCCTAAAGTGGCCAAGGTTGAGAGACAGGGGTCTCAGCTCGAGATCAGGATGCGTTTGTTCATGATTCCCCATGTCTTCAAGCCTTCTGTCTCAACAGAAAGGCATCCGTTTCTGTATTTTGCTCCTTCCCTTCTTCCAGCCTCCCAAGGGCCCACTTCACATTTATTTTTCCAAAAAGATCAGAGAATTATTAATAGTTTCCACCCATTTCCTGTGTTAATCCTGGGGATTCTTTCTTTCTTTCTTTCTTTTTTAAGGGCTTTTTTAAAGAGAACGTCCATTTCCCTTAGAGAGCATCAAGCCCTGGAGACTTGAGCAGAGGCAGGTCTGTCCAAGGGAGTCAAAAAAATCAAAATGGCAGCCGGGACGTCACGAGCTCAGCACTTTTGCAGACTCTTTCATTCAAAGAAAAACAAACAGGCAGCTCCCCTGTTTCAATCGGTTTCTTAAAAAGCAAACTAAAAAAACCCCTACCCCGGACAATTCAGAGATGAGTGGGGTGCTGAGATTTCTAAATTTTAATGGCCATTTTCTTTCGATCAGTCAAGTTAAAGGCTCTGTGAGAATCTTTCTTCCCAAACAACAAGAGGAGGAACCGGAAAACTAGGTTAAATCTAGAATACCTGAAAAGATCTTGAAAACAGTGCCGTGAGCATGGATTTGTATTTGTTTTTTCTCAGCATGTCATATAAGGTACCCTAGCAAACACTTTATTGACATCAAGATATATTATGTCCCCTGCATCCCCACTATCAGCGAATAATCAAAAAGCAAAAGCAGCGCGACTTCAGTGCGCAGACTTCTATTTGACCAATATTTTCAAAACTATGTTGCCAGCTATTAATCCCTGCTTATAGATGAATATTGTTCACTTTTTCCTCAGTAATCTTCTCCAGCGTTGCTGACGGCAGACGGGCCGATGTGTAGACTAACCGGAAGCGAAATATGCGTGAGAAGTGTGTTGTGGCTCAGAAAAAGATAAACTGCGTTTTCAAGCTGCAGAAATAGTTTCAAATCATGATTTGCGAGACCATTTTCTCCTGTTGGAGTCCACCTGTCCTGTGTGTGAATGCCAAAAAGGAAGGGATCTTTAGGGATCCTGCCGAATTGGACTAAATGGGATCCAGAGGAGGGTCTTTTCGATAGCAGCCTTGTTGTTTTGGGATAACTTCTGCCTTCATCTTACCGGTTTCTGCAAATCTGTAAAAAAATAATTTAATTTAGTCAGGCTTTGGGTATGGTTAGAAAAGCCAAGCTTGGCCGCCAGGTGGAGCTTCCATTGCGCCATTGCAGCTGCCATCTTGACTTTTTTGACCCACCTTGCAGACATCTCTGCTTTGAGATTCGAAGGGCAACCTGAGCCGCCTTGCTGATGGTGGGTTTCGGGCTTGGATTGTGACAGTGGTTTTTTCAGGGGGTGTTGGACTTGAGGAGGTGGTTTAGGAGGACGAGTTCTGATTTTTGCTCTGTTGAATGTGAAGCAACATCTCACTTGGAGCCAGAACAGGAAAGAGCTGATGCTTGAGGGGTAACACCCTGGACTAGCCATCTTTTATCCTAGATCAATGACTTGGTCAACTCTTCTATCGAAGTAGATACTTCCAGTCTAGCTACTGCCCAGGGCTCTCCTTGTGGTCTCCCTTCCAAGCACTAATCAGGGCTCATTCTGCTTCGTTTTCTCGAGATCAACCATGGCATTTCTAGCCAGCTGGGACAAGGAATCAAGGACTGTTGACTTGATTCAATGTTTTGAGTCGACTCCGGGTGATTTCTCGGACGACCCATCCCAGTTTGAGGTGGCGATCTGAGCGTGGGAATGGTGGCGGCTTAATTCTGAGCATGCTTCCTTTTGGACGATTCGAGAGGTTCTTGGTCATCCAGGAAGCCACTGGATCCACCGGAGGTGGTTTTTCAAGATCAGCCAAGGCTGGCTAAGGGCTCCCCCTGAAGTGGGCCTTCTAGAAGAAGAACGAGAAGACAGATTTGGGAATGGAGACGGATTAAACCGGCCCTTCCTGGGTTTGTCTTAATTCTTTCCAAATGAATTCTTGGCTTGGTGACGCAGGAAGTCTGTTTGTGGCTTACGACGGGCTCCTGGTCGAGTCCTGGCCTCCCAGCTCATCCTGAAGCTCTTAGCTTCCGTGCTGCCACCGAGGGGGACCGCTTCGCTCCGTTGGCCTCCCCGTTGGAAGACTCTGCTTCCCAGAACCCTTCCAAAAAACTGGGATTTCTCAGGCAAATTTCAGTGGTAAGAATCTCTCCTAAAAATAGACAAATTCGGGAAATGCATCTCCCTTGTGGGTTGACAAAGAGGAGCATCTGCCTTTCATCACCGCCTTGAACATGAATCTTCGGTTCTTCTTGCGCGGGCCCAGCCCTGACTGCTCATCCCAAGGAGGCAACTGTGGTGTCCCTGGGGGGGATTTTATCTCCTCTGGAGCCTCGCTCGTTCGTCGGTCGTGACGCGTCTTTGTGAAGGGTGGCGTCAGAGCTTTCTTCACTCTTCCTTCGTGACTTCCTTAAGTTCTTCCTCCCTTTTTCTCGAGAGACCAATGAGACGGATCAAAATGAACTCCAAAACAACATTTTTGGGAGGCGGGATGGGCTGAGAGAGTATTCTGCAAAGTCAGGCATGTGGCTGCATTCACACAAGCCCCTGAATTCACTGCGTTGGAGGTCTAACTGGTGCATTGTGGCCCACATTGGTGCATTGGTCCAATGTGGGGAGTGTCAATTGGTGTCCGGGTGGATGTGTATGGGTGTGACTCAAAGCCAGCCTGTTTGTTTAAGCCAGTCTTTCTCAACCTTGGCTACTTTAAGATGTCTGTTAAGAAACACTGTCTCGGTTTTAAATCCTAGTTTGTTTTGATGGTCACCATCCTCACACGTGTCCATCTTAAAAAGATCAGACCCTGCCAAGCCTTAAACCTGACCAATCCTACTTGACTTGCTCTGAGGAGCAGCATCTGAAAAGGGGGTTGCCGAGAACGGTCCCCACCAGATGCTTTGGATGATGGCTCCCACCATTCCTTGTTTTTCATTTCCGTTCAAATAAAAATAGACGGGTTTGCGCAGCATCTGGAGGACCAACCTTGGCCCAGCCTAATTTAGGCTTTCAGTTCAACCCTCCTGGGGGAGGATACAAAGCCGTCACCCTGCAGGAGTCTCACCATGCTTGGGGAACCCCTATTTCGGCAGGTCTGGGCTCCCCCAGCCTCATGCAAATAAGGCTTCTGCTCCTTCCCAAAACCAGAGCTGCAGAGGAGAGTTAAGTCGCAAACTCTGAGCCCAGCTGGCAGAATTATGCCCAAGGTATTTGTGCTGATTGCAGAGTCGGTGCCCGTGCCGTAGCCGCCGCGGCTCCGATACAGAACGTTCTTTTCCTTGAACATTGCAGCATTTTGCTCCTGGCGAGCGAGTCTAAACGAAAGGAGATCCGCGGAGCCAACAGTTGGTTCACTTCGTCAGCCAGAAGGAAAGAAAGGAAGAAGAAGAAGCCCACACCCCTGAGTTGATTAAAGCTGGCACTCTCGAAAAGGGCTTCTGCCAAATGCTCAGAGAGGAAGCAGCTTACCAAAAAAATAATGACATGTTTATTCTTACATGGTCATAAACCGTTCAACATATTTTTGGCTGGTGTTAGTGGATCCCAAGGGAGAGTTAGGCAGACATTTCCCAGCTGTTGGGCAATGGGGCAGAGGGGGGTACAGATGCCCCCTAGGGATTTTGCATCAGTGCTGATGATGTTGTTTTGCCTAGGAGGGTCACAGTTATTCCATACAATACACAGTCCATTTCCTTTCCAACCATCCATCCATCCATCCATCCACCCATCCATCCATCTATCCATCCATTCTATTTACCTATATCTAGCTAACAACTATCATCTATCTATTCTATCTAATCACTCTGTCTGTCTGTCTGTCTAATCACTCTATTCATCTAATCAGCTATTCTATCATCTATCATCTCTCTCTCTATTTTATCTATCCTCCTGCCTGTCTGCCTCCTGCCTGTCTGTCTACCTACCTACCTACTACATCTGTCTGTCTGTCTATCTATCTATCTTTATCTCTGTGTGACTACTGATGGCTGATTTGTCTGAATGCCAAGCTTCCAGGAATTCTCTAGCGTTTTTGGATTTGGCTTGATCTAAAACGCTCACAGTTGATGCTGTGGTTGTGTCTGTCCATCTGCTGTGAGATTAGGGAATTTCCATCATGTCTTCTGATTGTTAGTTAGCATTTATGATACAGGTAGTCCTCAACTTACAACTACAATTGGGACTGGAATTTTCATCATTCACATCAGTAAGTGCATCATCACATGACCAGATTCGATTTTATGACTATTTTTACTGGGATTATTAAGGAAATTACATGATCATTAAGTGAATCCAGATTCCCCAAATGACTTTGCGTATCAAAAGCTAACTGGGAAGTTCTCAAATTGCAATCATGTCATTGCAAGATACTGTGAACATCGTAAATGCAAGCCGGTTGCCAAGTGCCTGAATTGCAGTCATATGACCGTGGGAGTGGTACAACAGTCATAAGTGCAAGAACAGGTCATAAGTCACTTTTTTCTGAGGCCATCATCATTTCAAACCATCATTAAGCAAATGGTTTCAAGTTGTACCTGATATCTGCAGAGTGGGGGTCAAAAAAGTCATGATGGTGAGCTGCACCTTGTGATCAAAGCCCTGCCCTTTTCTTACATACTTGTAGTGTTACATGCACTGTGTGTATTACATGGTTGTGGTCCACCACCTTAACTTTTTGATTCCCACTTGTGGATACCCTGTGTGACCCACACAATAATTCATGCCTGAGTATTTTCAGAAGGGGGAAATTTGGAGGAGATCAAAAGGGCTTTCTGATCAAACGCGAGATGCATTCGTCTTCTTCTTTTGGGGTTCCCCATTTTCCAACCTATTTACGAAGGAAAAAGGTCTGGAATACCTGCAGAAGAACGTCTGGAGGGAGGCAGGCCGACCTACTGGTTGAAGCAGTGAATGGTTTCATGTTTGAAACTGCTTTGAATCCCAGATCAGTCAGATGATGTTTGTCTACTTTGGACCTCTTTCTTAGCTAACATTTCTAGGCAGCAACCCAAGAGCCGTGATGAGAAATGCCATGATGGTTTCTAACCATCAAGAGTTGGCTTGACCAAGGGAGTCCTAGGCAGTCCTGTAGAACCTATGGCCTGGAGCTGGTTTCGAGGCAAAATCTCGGTTTCTCCTGGAGATGAGAGAATCCATGGGGTCTTTCTGGAGGCAAAAGTAGGACTAGCCATGAAGGTTTCTCCTTTAAGAAAGACTGAAGATCTTCTTAGGAACGGATATTGGGGTGATGTTGGCTGAAACCAAGGCTGGGGAGAAACATCTCAGAAACGGTTCCTTCTCACGTGTGGCCGCTCTCTCTTTAGCTGGAGAACTTCATCCAGATGAACATCAAATCTGAGATGGCACATATCCAGCAGAACGTGGTACAAAACCAGACGGCTGCAATATTGGAAATTGGCACCAATCTCTTGAGCCAAACAGCTGAGCAGACTCGGAAACTGACCGATGTGGAGACCCAGGTGATTTATTACAGGGATGGGGCAGTTAGAAAAATGCATAAATATTCAGAAGGTATTCAGGGATTTAGCTTTCCAGATTTTCAGCAGACTCTGCATAGAAAGACATCCAGCCAGACCTTCTGTTTTGATTCCTGGACTTCTTTTTCTGTAAAAAAAAAATCAGAATTCCTCTTGTCGCAACGCAAAAAGACTTTCCATTTTGTGTGTGTTTGTATTTGAAGTCTCACCAGAGGAGAATTAATCAGCTGTTGTTGAGAATTAATGCACTGATGATGTTACCTAACTTGGTAACATCACTGAGAGAGAACTATCAGATTTTGCAAGAAACAAAAATATGGAGAGGTTTACAGCATACTACTTTGGCTTCATTTCTAAAAATTCCGTGTGCAACTTATAGCAATGGAAAATGAAAAAGAAAGCAACCAGGGGTGTTGCAATGTAAATATAATTATGTGTAGGGTCCAGACCTACAGTAAATCAAATGAAATCAATCTCTCTCTATCCGTCTGTCTGTCATCACTGGCTTGCAATTCATGAGCAAGAATCGGTTTGGCGGAATGGTTAAGAGACCAGGCTGGAAAGCAGCAAGTCGAGAGTTCAAGTCCTGCCTTGGGCACAGAGCCAGCGGGAAGAATTTGGGCTACTCTCTCTTTTTCAGCCCTAGGAAGGAAAAAAAACACCAAACCACTTCCAAAAACGTTGCCAAGGAGGACATTATCGGGGTAAAGAGTGATTCAAAGGCACGCACGCACGCACACACACAAACACACAACAGCCCCACCCCAACTAACCAACTAACTTACGTTCTGTTGATGTCAGTGGGCCTGCCTGAAATACCCGATGAGCGGGGAAATGGGGAAGGGAAAGAAGGAGAAGAGAGAAGAGGAAGGGTAGGGGGGAAAGAAGACAAAAGCATTAACTTCCAACTTTTTTCAGCGCAGTAGAATAAAAATAGTAAAACGCATGCTCAGTTTTTGACTTTTACACACAGTGCTTAGCATATACTAGCCACTGCCGTAACAACAAACTTATTTCGTCATCAAATCCCAAAATCGGAATTTCATTTTTTCCCCGTCTCCAGCCCATAGTCTAGAAGCAGTTTCCAGACATTATTGTCTTTGATTAAAGCAGTGAGTTTGGCTATCTCTGCGAGCTCTGTCAGTTTTCCCATCCGTTTCCTATTTCCGGGATTAACGTACCGTTCCATTTTTGTGCAGAAAGAATTTCCCACCGTAGTCAGCATATGCAACGACAAAATTCCAGATTTTTTCCCCGAGTTCCTTGTCCGGTGGTCCTAAAAGGAAAGTCTCTGGTTTCAATGTTATGATGTTCATTTTCAGAACAAATCTTCAATTTTGCATGCATTTTAAGAATCTTCGTGTCACATCTTGAGAAGGTTGGCCGCATTGATGCGGGGAAAGACCCTTTTTCCTGGCTGTGGTGGGATCTGAGTAGGCACAGCATGAATCTTGATCGTTGTGAATGATGGACAAAATACTCTGGGTGCTTTTAATGCGCAGTTGGGTCCGTTCTGTGGTTGAAATGCGTCGTGATGGTTGTCTCTCACAATCCTCGGTGGTTTTGCTGTGGCGCTGAGAAGGGACAGCGAGGCTCTGGCTGAGATTTCAGGTCTGATCTTGGCTTGTTGTCGCTCCATGTGTAGGTCCTGAACCAAACCTCACGCATTGAGATACAACTCTTGGAGAATTCCCTGTCCACAAACAAGTTGGAAAGGCAGCTACTGATGCAGACAAACGAGATTCACAGACTCCAGGACCAGAACAGGTGAGATCCTGGCTAAGGAAATAAGCTACCAAGCTAAAATCCAGTGGACTGCGAGAGAAAATGTAGTCCTCGACTTACAACCATTCATTTAGCGACCATTCGGAGTTGCAATAGCACTGAAAAAAGCAACTTACAACCAGCCCTCGCACTTAACGACTGTGGCAGAATCTCCACGGGCACGTGATCAAAATGCAGGCGCTTGGCAACCCGCATGTATTTAAGATGGTTGTAGTGTCCCGGAGTCCTGTGATCGCCATTGGCAACCTTCCCAAAGCAAAATCAATGGGAGAATCCGGATTTGCTTAACGACCACATGATTCATGTAACAACGGCAGTGATTCGCTTAAAAACCGTGGCAAAAAAAATGAGGCACACTTCACTTAACCACTGCCTTGCTTAGCCGCGGGAATTCTGGTTCCAATGGTGGTCGTAAGCCGAGGACTACCTGTATATTCAGAATGTTGGGGAAGGTTGTCTCAAAAAGTCAGTATCTTGGACCAAATTATTTTGCAATCGAAAAAAGGGAGATGAAAACGTTTGAAACTCTTCCCTGGACATAACCCGCTAAATGTTCTCCTTGTGGTCGCATCCTTCTGGCTCTCAGAGCTGCTCCATTTGTTCATCCTCTGGATATTCTTCATGCCCTCATCACCAGCTTGCATTTCTGGAACGTGGCACTTGACCTCCAAGTGGATGGCAGTTCGTGAAAAAGGCATTTCCCCACAGCTGAGCCGAAAAGTTCCCGGCTACCCTTTCAGCTGGCAGAAAACCCAGATCCAAAGCTCTGAGAGCTGCCTGCCTCCCACCCGTGCATGGGTCAGCCTTGACCGATGCCTCGTGCAGTGCCTCTCGGCCTTGGCAGCTTTAAGACACGTGGACTTCAACTCCCAGAATTCCCCAGCCAGCCTCGTGCAGTGCCTCTCGGCCTTGGCAGCTTTAAGACACGTGGACTTCAACTCCCAGAATTCCCCAGCCAGCCTATCTTAAAGCTGCCAAGGTTGAGAAACACGAGACGAGTCTGCGTCTCTTCCTCTGTCTCCAGGGTTATTCCACATACCCTTACAGCATGCGTATTATCCATGCAAGTTATGTGTGCGCACACAATGTCTATAACCACCACGATCCCAGGTTTTTTAGATGATTATGAAATTGCCGATGCGCATGCTGAGGCAACACGACTGGCGGCCTCCCTGGCCCTAACCCCTCCGCCCCGCAGCGGGTGGCTTCCTCTTGATCTCCAGCAAAATGCCCACGAAACGCCGGCTTGGCCGTGCCCGGCGACGCGGACTTCCGGGAAACGCGGGAAGGGGCAGTGGATCTGCTCCCTGGGGCCTCGTGCTGCCCCCCAGGGAAGAATCGGTTCATGGTCGCTGAAGGGAACCCGCCGGTCACCCCGGGGTGCGTGCGCGTGAGGAATGTGCGAAGGGAGCCCGGCCGTCCTTCAGAGAAACCGATTCAGAAAGGAAGCTCGGAGGAGGGAGAAGATAATCCCGCGGCCAGACATTCGGGAGCAGAGGAGAATGTCCCAGGAGGTCGGGCGGTTCCACAAACAAAGCGTGGGAGCGCAGTCGGGAAGGCCTCGGCCCCGGTTGCCACGACGCGTTGACCCTCGTTGTGACTCTGCAAGGGCTTTGCGTGCTCGTCTGCGACAACACCCGGAACCGGCGACGTCCGAAGCGCAGGGTGACCGCCACGTGCGACGCCCCTGCCCCGAACCGGAATCGCCCCCTCGCTCTGAGCCTCCTCGGCCCTCTCAGGCGAAGGCGGCCTTCCAGCGCAAAGGGGGAAACGGGGAATCTCTGGGAAACCCAGCGCGGCTTCAGCCCGAGGCCCAAGCCAGGAGGAGCAGCGGCGCATCCGTGCTCCTGGCCCCAGCCCCGGGGAGGCGGCCGGAAATCCGAGGCGCTGGTTGGGTCAGCGTCTGAATGGGGGTCGGCGATATGTGACACCGGCTGGCAATTCGAGGACTGAACATTCCCGATCGCGGGAATGCTTTCGGAGGAGGGGAGGCAGAGGATGGAATAACTCCTCGGGGGGACCAAACGGCAGCGCCGTGATGCACGCGGCCCAACCTCAGCCTAATGCCCGAACACGGCCGCTGGCTAGTAACTAACCTGGTTAACGACCGTAGTGGGCGTCCTCTGTCCTCCTTGCGACAGGCAGCGAGCTCTAGGAATCCTTCCCGTTGCCACATATTCCCCCACGCCACCCCCTGGAAGCCCACATTTTAGGGCCATGAGTGGGGCGATCGAGCCACTCGAAGCCCCGGAAAGACTCTTCGGACCACCACCCCACCGTCCACTGGGGATGCCTGACGGCTGGGAAGCCTCTCCTTGCCCCCCGAAGAGCGTTCACGGGAGGAGACCGGAAGGAAGGCCACGGGGTTCCTCTCGGGAGTTCGAATCCTCGACCCGACGACGTGCCGCTCGCCGGAGACCTCGGCGTCCGCGGTTGACTTCCCTCCCTCTCGGCCCGGCAGCATCCCCACCAAGCAGCTTCCTGGGAATATTTCTGGCCCGACGACGAAGTCTCGCGGCGGAGCCAAGATCGCGCTCGCCCTTAGCGGCCGCCGCCTTCTCCAAGCGTCCGCAGGGCCGGCCGGCGAGCGAGAACGGCGACCATGGCAATGTCGAAAGGGACACACCACGGCAAACGAAGCTCGCCTCCGAGCCAGAGTCCTGCTGCGCACGAGAGTGCGCATGTGCGCGCGCAACGTCGGCTGAGTCAAAAGAGCTTTCCTTGCCCAAACCGTGATGGAGAAGCGCATGCAGAAATGTGGTCGCTGAGCAAAAACAAGGCTGTGCACCTTCGGTTTGTCTCTTCCGGCGTTTCCCACCCTGAATAATCACATGTGAAGGACTCAAACAACCACCCGCCCCCAAGTCGGATCGTGCTGGCAGGGGAATTCTGGGAGCCGAAGTCCACCTGTCTTAAAAAGGCCGAGGGTGGGAATCGGTGAGCTGGGGAATCTGGCAGATCACCATCCAGCCTGTTTGAAGACCGCTAACCCTCAATCGAGGGGTCAAAAAAGTCAAGATGGCCACCATGATGATCACACCGTTGTGGCGCCATCTCGCTTCTTTTCCCGACCGCCTCCCCTTGGAGGCTCCTGTTACAGTGGAAGCCACTTTGCTGGTGTCCTCTAGGCTTGACAACTGTGATAGTCCTACCCAGGGACAGCCCTCGTAGTCCGTTACTTCATACCCAGATTGTTTTCTTGGGCAATTCTGTAACACCTTACCCATGGTGCACTCCCTGGGTGTGTGGGCCTTTCAGCCACAGCTATGCCAGATGGGAAGGTTGTGGGGGTTAAAAACCACCATCTTCAGATCCCCAAATTGGGTAGAGATCACTTCATTATTGCAACCAAAATCTGGCTGCCCGCTTTTGAGATGAAATATGAAATATTTAGGCTGAGCTGCTCAAGAGAGGACAGGGAGTCCTCAACTTACAACCAGAGTTTCCATTGCTAAGAAAGGAGGCTGTTTGGCCATGCTCGATTGTATGAGCTTTTCCATCATAGTTGTTAGCAAATCACTGCTTAAATAAATCATGCAGTCGTTAAGCGAATCCAGCTCTCCCCACCCCATTGACATTGCTTGTCGGAGACCGACTGGAAAGGTTGCAAATGGTGATCACATGACCCTGGGACACTGCAACTGTCGTCGATAAATGCTGGTTACCAAGTGCCTGAATTTTGATTGTGTGGCTGGGACGATGCTACGACGGTTGTAAGTGCGAGGACCAGTCATAAGTCCCTTTTTTCAGTGCCACTGTAACTTCAAATGGCCGCTAAGCGGATGGTTGTAAGTCGAGGACTACCTGTACCTTGTTTTGTATGAGTTTCTTTGCTTCCTCTGAGCCTTCGGAGACGGAGCAACCATATCACCGGCGGCCTTGAAGAAGGTCTTCATGACAAATTTTGGAGGGCAGAGGATCAAACTGACGTCTTCGTTGATTTGACTTCTCCAGCAGTTTCGCCTGCTTTTGGGGACACCATGGGTGTCGTGGCGGTGCCCCCGACCCCCAACCTCCCTTGCGACCCTCTTCCTACCTCTGCAGCATCTTAGAAAGCCGAGTCCAGCAGATGGAAACCAAGCACTTGAGGGAGCTGGAGGGCATTCGGAGCGAGAAGGACCACCTCCAGCAGCTGGTGAGTCGCCAGAGCGACACCATCGAAGGCCTGGAGAGGTCCCTGCACGTTGCCAGCAAAAACGCCAGCCTCCTTCACCAACAGCAGCTGCAGCTCCTCGAGTCAGTCCATAGTCTGGTCTCGCTCGTCTCCCAAGGAAAAGGTATCTTGTGGGGCAGCCAAAGAAAGGGATGATCGATCGATTTGATTCTAGTTACTTCTTTGCACACCTTTATATGCGCCGCCGATCTCTCGGAGGGACTCTTGGCGGCTTACAGTCAACGTTTCTTTCACGCCAGTTGGCTAGCGGCACTCGGACATCCTCTTGCTCATCCGGGGCCTTTCCTCCGCTGCTCCGACCTCGCCTCGCATCTGGGCAGGTTCGGCGCCGGCTCCTGCTCTTCCCTCTGAACGCAGCCGGGGTTTTTCCCACGGAGCGGTACCCATTTCTCGACTCGCGATATTGCACATGCTGGGCGGGCAGGAGCCAGAGGCGAGTGACGAGCTCACGCGGTGCTGCGGCTCGGAGCGCGGGCCGCTTCTGGTGGACACATCCAGCGTCATTTAGCCGCTGCGCCCCCGCCTCTCCTAGTTTGGATCCAGTCTGGGGACGTCCTGCTTTTGTCCCCTGCAAGTTTTGGGGGATATCTATGACAGCCCCAGATGCAGCAGTCCAGGAGGTGGGCCAGCTAGCGAGGGAGGATGGGAGTCGGAGTCCACACACCTGGATGGCATTGGGTTAGGGATAGTCCAAAAATTTACACAGAGCTCATTTCTCCCTTAACAGTACTTCTGAAGAAAGAAGATCGGCTGTTTCAAGACTGCACAGACGTTCTTCAGTCTGGATTCAACCTCAGTGGGGTTTACACCCTCCATATTAACAATCTGACCGAACCCAAAAAGGTCAGTTAACTCAAAGATTAGATGTCTCTGATTCGTTGATTGGATGGATGGATGCATGCATGCATAAATGACCATGTGCCCACAGAGTAACCACAGAGATGAAGCTTCTCCTGGGTGATCTGTCCCTAACCTGGTCTTTCAGGTCTTCCAGTGGTGGCCCCATTGCTACTGTGACTGACTCTATCCACCTGGCTGCCGGTCAGCCTCTTCTTCTCTTTCCTTCCACCTATTTACCAATAGATCGGCCCACGTAGCACCTTTGTTCCGCGAGCTGCACTGGTCACCGGTTTGCTTCTGGGTGCAATTCAAGGTGTTGACATTGACCTTCAAAGCCCTTCATGGCACGGGGCCAGGCTACCTGATAGTAATGGTAACTGGTGGTAACCGCGTCACCCCGATGGGGAATTCCCAGCCCACCAGAAGCAGCAGAGGAGTCCTTCTCCGGTTCCCGTCGGTCAAGGGATTCCGGCTGGCGGGGTCCAGGAGAAGAGCCTTCTCTGCGGTGGCCCCTGCCCCATGGACCATCCTGCCCCACAAGCCGAGGGCTGCCCCCTCCCTGATGGCCTTCCGGAAGGGCCTTAAGACCTGGCTCTGTGAGATGGCCTGGGGCTCCGGGG
>JANHZU010004234.1:7871-18157 GCA_032468055.1 Acrochordus granulatus
GGTTCATGTTATTTTAGTCCATTTTATTCTTTAGGAGAAAAATATTACCTCTCTTCCTGTCACCGAATGAATGTACAACATCAGTCCTCCCAGTAAGAACCTCATATTTCCAAAATGGAAAGGGCAAGGCTTTGAAAGAGCAAAATTCTAGTCCTTGAGTGACTATTCAAGCCACAAAGAGACCTTGGATCAATGTCAAACTCACAGTTGTATTGTACTCCAGGACAGAAGGGCAGGATAAAAAGGTCAACAATAAACAAACTATAGCCTAATTAAAACAATATTGTTTCCAGCCCAAACAACTCGATTAAATATGTAAAATAATGTCATGCAATGCAACCCTTAATATGCTTAGTGTTTAGAGGCAAAAAGTTTTTGTATCATGATAAATATTTAAGGTGAATTTCACTGTGTTGGCATCTTTTGCTTTGGAAGTGGACACCCAACTAGGGGTTGCAATGAAGTATTGCAGATTGATTGATTGAATGATTGATAAACAGCCATAAACTATAGGAGGGATGGAGTAAGATTTACAGTAATTAAAAGAACTAAAAGTATACAACCAGCAACATTTAGAGCCCAACAAAGTCAACTTGATGCATAAATCAAACTCAGATGGGATAAAGTGTCATTAAAAGTATCAGGATTTTTTGGAGGAAGGAACAAAGCAGTCAACAGGTGTGATAGTGAGAGATGAAGAAGAAAGAAGATGGACAGCTCAGGTATGGCTGAGGAATTCTGGGAGTTGAAATCCACATCTCACAAAGTGGCCAAGTTGGACACCCCTGACGTAGCTGGTTATAGACCAAACCCAACAGTTTCTAATGGCCACAGCTATAGCTAGGAGTGTTGTGACTTAAAATGTTTCTGTCCAATTATGTTACAACTAAACTATAATTGTTGGTTGGATAGATGAGAAGACTTCGTAATATGTGGATCAATAACATCTTAAAACTAGGCATGACATAAGGGGCAGTCTAACAACATTTGTGCACAGGCTCCATATTTTCTACACATGCAATGGAGATCCTGACAAGGAATGTTATGATAGCTACATGCAATGACCTTGCAGTGACCACTGAGGGCAGATCATCAGATTGCTATGGTGTGAAGGACCTTCAATGAGAAACTTACAATTAAATATATTGGTGTGTAAAAAAAACATGCAAACTTGTGATAGCAGAGATGTGACTTTTTAAATCAATGTTTTAGGATAACAGTATCCAATGTTCTCCACTGAAGTTCTACCAACTTGGGCCACTTGGAGAGCATTAGCTCCAGCTCTCAAAACGGGTGGGATGATCTCTGCGTAAGCCTATAGCAGGTTGGGGAATTCTGGGACTTGAAGTGCACTAGTCTTGGAGTTGCAAAAGTTGAGAAACACCGCCCTATATGGTGAAAACAAATCACACATTACCAGAAAGAAAAGCTGCAATCTTGCATCACTCCTGCAGATGACACTGTTTGTTCATTTTATGTGGCTGGGCTAGCCAGCTGAGCATAAACAATGGGTAATAGGATGTTAGCCTGCTTTAAAAACAACTGGAGACTTCTGGGAGATGTAGTTTTCCTCTTTTCTGCAAGATCCTAGATTAAGGAAGGTATTTTTAAAAACATGCCGTGTTTGCTCCCGATTTCAAGCCTTCTGTGTTTGATATTAAATATTGAACTATACTGAACAAGTAGAATTACAGAATTTGAAAAGTGACAAGGACAACTGCTCAGACCAGGAATCCAGATTCAAGCATCCCCAAGAGGTGATGATTTGAAGAGTTCATCAGGCTTCTGAAAGAATAATCCACAGTCCCAGAGTTGATATTGTTAAGGATATTAAGATTTTGCAAGTTTAATTGTCTAAATATCCTAAACAATGTTCACTTTAACTGAAGGGGAGCAGTGGCTGAGCAAGGCGCACGGAGGCTAAGTGGTTAAGAAGCTTGTCAGCAGGAAGATCGAGACCTAGGTGCCGTGTAATGAGATGAGCTCTCATTATTTGCTCCAGCTCCTGCCAACCTAGCAGTTTAAAAGCATGCAACATGCAAGTAGATAAATCGGCACCGCTCAGTTGGTGGGAAGGTAACAGCACTCCGTGCGCCTCGGCTTATAGTCATGCCAGCCACATGACTATGGAAGCCGGACAACACTGGCTCTTTGGCTATGAAACAGAGATGAGCACCACCTCCTAGAGTCGGATACAGCTGAAA
Source organism: Acrochordus granulatus (assembly GCA_032468055.1). Classification (NCBI taxonomy): domain Eukaryota; kingdom Metazoa; phylum Chordata; class Lepidosauria; order Squamata; family Acrochordidae; genus Acrochordus; species Acrochordus granulatus. The sequence goes on from JANHZU010004234.1 coordinate 10,076, forward strand.
GGGGAAACCTTTAATTTTTTAAGTTTAACTGGGATTTTATCATTGTTTAATGAGATATGGAATGAAGGGTGAATAGTGAGTAATAGTGGGTACAATCAGTCTTGTAACTTGTGGCATTTAATTGCACTGCGTGGCCTTCACCCTTGTTAATTTCTGGGTGGGCAAAGCTATGCTATCCTCTGCACAGCATGGAAATTCAAGGAGCTGCCTGCTGCAACAACCCAAGAGATCTGAAATGCCTGCTTTGCTAAAGGAGACAGCCACGTAAGATCTCTGTCCCATAGCCAAATTCCCAGCCAGGGCATTATTACTATTAATTATTCTTTCAAAGTTGAGGTTTATGCTGGCTCCAGCAATAGAACTTTGTAGCCAAATAGGTTAGTCATTGTCTGGAATGAGCCTGTTTTCTCCCCCCTGGAAACACATCTCGAGGCATGGTATTGGACAATGACAAATTGTTAAGAGAATTCCTGGAAACAATGCCTCATTTTATTGACTTTCTTGGAGGAGGGTAGGAAAGTTGATTGTTGATTGGCATGCTTTATCCTGGTTGCCATGAAGAAATGGTAGAGAAAATGTTATTCATGGGAAAGAATTTTGGCCTGAGGACTGGAAAACAATGGTGAGTTAAATCTTTGCCTGGGCAGCCTTGACTAAAAGTCCTTCGATTCTTTTAATTAGAATCAAGTAATTAGATAAACTGGATTCATTATTAATATTTATTATGGAATGGATAATCTCACCTTTTGATTTATTCCAACAGTCAAGCTTATAGCAATAAAATGATAATGCAAACTATAAACGAAAGTAAATTAATATACATAAAATCAAAGCCAACGTGAACATCCATCATTAAATAATTAACAATTAAAAGCTTGGCAAAAGTGATGTACTTTGACCATCTTCATAAATAATGGAAAGTCTTTGGAAGTGCTAAGCTGGACTGGTTAAACTTCTGGTAATGAGCTAAGAAAATAATCAGTTGAGATTTCTCATCTTATACTTTTACAGCAATGCATAAATGATGGTGGAGGGACTTCCATTCTAAATCAAGACATCAAACAAGAAACTAATTAATCCATCACATTTTCAGTATCTCAGTGACAGTTAAGCAGAAGGTACAGCCAGCCTGCACCTTGACAGGAGACTCTAATAAACAGGTGTGACATCTCTCCACCCACTCTACCCCATCATTGCACATTTCAATTTCTGAAATGATTCACAGGAATAGCAGTGCAAAACATCTGCATGAGGCAGGACAGCTGGAAGGTCAACAGCCCGAGTTCAAGATCCAGGTGTCATGTAATGGGGTGAACTCTCCTTATTTGCTCTTGCTCCTGCCAACCTAGCAGTTCCTAGCCTGCACATAGAGATGGCAAGTGAGCTTAGTTATGAGCAGGAAACTCATTTCCTGCAGAACAATGAAACAGAGGGAAATCAGTCCTTATGAATGTTGAATAGAGACAGGGAGAGGCTCATTCCCAGAAGGCAAAGAGGCAGCGGAGCTTGGAAAATTTGGTAGCAGGAAGAGAGTTAAGACAACCCCTCCCTTGCAGTTCACAAAATATATTTATAGTTGTGCAGATGGTTGCTTTAGTCTGGCAAGATTCTGTCTACAGGTGAAGAACAATAAAGGGAATTTCTATATGTCATTCTTTGTTCTTGGGCCTGAGAGCAGGGCATGTCATCACTGTTGAAGTACATGGTTATAGACTATTGATATTAGGATCTACATCCACACCAGCAGCTGCTCTTCAATCAACAACCAGCAAATAGCTTCTAGCCAAAACATGACTGGTTTTGTTTTGTATCCTGTTGATTGAGACCAGTGTTGGCCAATTACAACTCATGTGATTAAGATTTTCCCAATGCTCATTCATTGGCCCCAACTTCAGAATGAGAGCAAGTTTGGTGTAGTGATGATGGCACCAGGCTAGAAATTGGGAGACCGTGAATTGTAGTCCTGCCTTAGGCATAAAGCCAGGTGGGTGACTTTGGGCTAGTCATTCTCTGTCAACCCTAGGAAAGAGGCAGTGGTAAACCACTTCCAAATCCTGCCAAGAAAACTGCAGGGACTTATCCAGGCATTGCTAGGAGTCAACACTGTCTCAAAGGCACCCACTCAGAAAAGTTCAGAATGCTGGCAAGGGCTGTATGATTGTGTTTTCCAGCATGGAAAACCAAATCCCATAAAGAAAATACTAGCCTAGACCTCTCCTAGAGTTAATCCAGGCTATTCCTCTTTTTCTTCTAATTTATTCGATCTGCAATCTGAATTTGTACATTTCATGTAATCCTAGCATTTCGATGAGCCCTACTAGCCTTGGCAAAACTGTCTCAACTCATTGAAGAAACTGGCCACACACCACAAATTGGTTTTCTTTCTTTATTGGTAACAATGACGTTTGATATGTACACTTTTCATTTTTCTCCTAAAAATCCTTTGTATGAACATCACTCTTCCATCAAGTCGTACAGTGGAAGGTTTGTGTTGCCCGATTCTTTAAATCTAACCATGAAGAAGGGAGTGGACAAAATAGGGGAAAAGAGGAAGAAAGAGGAAGCCATCTTGATACAACAAAGAGGAGAATAATAAAACAAGTGAAGCATTCAAACTTGGCATTTCTTATAGCATGTCTGGGTCATTCAATCCGTGTTTCTTTTCAGGTCTGGTAGAAAACAAAGTGCATGAAGGAAATTGCTAGCTTTCAGTAAAGATATTTCTTTTCTTTTTTTCTTTTTTTAAAAAAGCATGCTTGAAAACAAAACTTAGTCAAGTTTCTTTCCATGACTCCATCATGTTTCAGCGCTTAACACAATATCCCCAGGCAACCTGTGCCTCTGCGTCAGCCTTTCTACAATGTTGTATAAAGAAACGGGAATCATAAATGATCCACTGAGGAACGACAGAGGTTAAAGCTATTCATGGAAAAGCAAGCCCTTTTGGGCAAATCTGAACTGAAACTCATAAGACCCTCCCACATTAAAACGTGGAAAGTTCAGAGGCCAAATTCAGAATAAGGCTCCGATTCCAACCCTTGACTGGAAGGTGTGAAGAGTTTCCAAAGCTTTTGTGAATGGGACTGTTTAAAGATTTGGGATCCTGATATAATTTCATTTCACGTCCAACTTTGCCTCCCCTCAAGAACAAGTTCTGTCTGCTCCCGGACCATATTCCTTCAGACGTACAAAATCTAAAAAAAAAAAATTCCATTTTCCTTCTCTCTAAATGTAGAAGAGTAACCTATTGGACATTGATTTTGAAGCTGCCAGCATTCTGGCATGCTAGCTTTCTATGTTTAGTGAGATTTGGGATATATCTGCCTTCTGCTTAGTTTCAAAACTGGGGACCACCAGATTGCTACTGTACCTTAGCATCAGCCTGCAAAGCTGGAAAACTGAACAATAATACCAGGTCAGAGTAGTTTAAATTATGAAATGAAAGGAGAAGAAATGTAAGATGCATTGTTCTTGGAAGTCTGGATCCTAAATGCATCGACTCGGAAGGAAATCCTCGGGTTTGACGCAGTTTGCTTCCAAGTCAGCGTTCTTTATCAGACGAAACAGTGGTATCACGTGGTGGTAGTAACAGAGTAGGCTAGTACCAGACGAGCCTTTGAATTAGCATATAGCTCTATTTCTAATGGTGGGTAAGACATAGGACTTTTACACATCAAAACATATATAAATGGTTGGTTAGGGAGGGGTCGCTTTGCTCAGCAACCCAGCCAGTCTGATTTCACATTGCCAACTTTCACAATCTTTAAGCTTTGATCTTCCAGTTTCAGATAGTACCAGTCCTTGAAAAAGTAGCTGTGGCCTGCAAAGAGAAAACAAGTTTATATAAAACCACTCCCTGGTTATGCAGGCACTTACTCTCTTGAGTCCCTTTCTCTTTGCAGGGCACGAGTCGAGTGGGACTCACAAGAGTAGGTGCCTGCATAACCAGGGAGTCAGCTTAGTGGTTGGGTTCATACAATGTAGGGAACCCAGATAAGCTACTGTTGTATTAATGGGCCCTATAAATAAATCATGATATGGCTTGAAAATGATGCTATGAGTCACAGATTGGGGTAAGCTGATGTTGGGTTCGCAGATGCTGAACCATCAACTGCCCGACTTGGCTGTATTGAAAAGTAATGTGGAGTGTTGTGTGAATTTGATGGATCCTTTTGAATCTCCCTCTGGTTCATTTTCTCCAAAGAACTTTAAGGAGGCCATTCCTCCACTCTCTACTCTTTTCCTCACCCTCAAATCCCTGCCCCGCTCCTTTCAGACCTTTACCTCTTATCTCCAGGTGGGTTGCAAATTGCCATCATTTCACAGGTTATATCAAGTCTTTTTGCGGCTTGTTGAAAGCCACCTTTCACAAGTGAGACCATTTGGGACATCTGCATGGTTTAAACTATGAATTTTATATTTTTATACTGTATTTGTATCCCGCCTTGATTATTTTTATGAACGACTCAAGGCGGCAAACATTTTTAACACACTTTCCTCCTCCTTTTAACCCACAACACCAGCCCTGTGAGGTGACTTGGGCTGAGAGAGAGGGACTGGCCCAAGGTCACCCAGCTGGCTTTTAGGGCGAAGGTGGGATTAAAACTTTTGCCCCTTAAGCACCACCCCCAGTTGCTCGACCCTCACTCCCAAAAAAAGACCAAGATTTTTTTTCAAGTTTTTATTCCAGCCCATTCCTGAAATGGGCTTTGGATGCATCTTCTGCATTTGTACCCCAGGAAAAAAAGAAAGGAAAAGCTCTTTCCTACGACTGATGCCTGAGTCATCTCCAACCCAACGCACAGTCCATGAATGGGCCTTAGAAGAGTTTGTCCATCGCAACTGTGAAGCACTGACTGGAGGAAAGGCCGTTTTTCTAAAAGGCTGGTAAGAATCACATTACTGGAAATATCCCCCCTCCCCGCTTTCCCTTCTTCTTTTCAAAAATGCCTTTTGAAAAAGAAGACACGGGGACATAGAGTTAAAAGCCTGAATTTGAGCTTCAATCCCTCTTTCTCAGCTCGGCCCCTGTGAAAAGTTCTCGGCCATTTAGGAGATTCAGTTCAAAGGAGGCTTTCTTCGCTGGTCTACCGATAAAGACAGGGTTCCTTCACCAGAGTCTGTGCTGCATTAAAAAGGGGTTAGGATTACTCTGCTGGAGACGAGTTATTGAGGCAGCCCAGCAAAGTTCAGAAGAGGTCACCCTTCCTAAATTTCCTAGCAGCGGTGGGAGACTTTAACTGAAGAGAGAAATTTACTGTGGCAGCAGGCAGATTGCCAAGCTGTCGGCCAGTTCGGTGACCACCACAGTAGACAATGTCTCCAAAAATATTGCAGGAGCAGCCTGAAGTAATCAATCTCCCCCCCAGCCAAAAAAAAAACCTTAGAAAACAAGATGGCAGCTCACCGCTTCCGCTCACTTCCAGCGCAGCGTCTAAATTGTCTGGGACGCCGTTCCAGGCATCTGCAATTAATTTAGGGAATCCAGGATCCATTTTCTTCTTTACTTCATTGTATCTGTGAAATACCCATGAACAGAAAACATATGTTCCTTCCTCACTTACTTTCCATTAAGAAAGGTGTTAAGAACGTATGAATCTACGCAACCCTTTCCCAAAAGGGTGATTTCTCTATGCCTTGGATAAGTCCAATATTCCTCACTTCTGGAGGGACTTGTGACTTTGGATCCAACTAGCTCTGGCTGAAATCACCCTTCAAGTTATTAAATCATGGTTTCTCAGGCCCGTTCATTGCCCCTTATCTTCAATAGTGGACGACGTGAAATGTTACCGATCTTTTATGAGAGCTGTCATGAAGTTTATGGCTTCTACTGTTGTTATGATTGAGCGCTGCCTTGAGATGTGTAAGGTCAGTGAAGCAGAAATGCTAGAAATTAATGAATTAAGGAATCAAGCTAAGAAGTAGGTAATTCCCCAAGGTATCTGAAGGGTACCAATTTGGGATCTCAATGCTGTGTGTGGCTATCGGTCAGAATAAATTATAATTAATCAGAACAAATTACAACAGATTTAAGTTCCAGAGGTATGGTTCAACAGGACATAGGAGTTTGGTGAAGAAAGTAAGCTGTTTTAGAGGAAAGAGGAAAGCCAGCATTTCAAACCAGGTTTGACGTCACACTAAGAGGTATGGCCAGATATTTCTGGCTTACTGAAGGAGACTAAAGAATGAATGCAGAAATGGGAGGCGACTTCCTTTCCCACCCTTAGAACTATTCCGAAGCCTCAATAATGGTCCAAGGTCACAATATCAAACTTCTGCCAAACTTTTGCCTGGAATTTTAGCAGTGCCACAGACGGGATGGTGGTTATGAAATCTGGATTGCAAATTTCTCACCTCTCAGCCAAGAGATGGTTTGTTTGAACCGCTAATCGTTCACCAAACCGTAACACTACTGTAACTACCAGCCATAGTTTCCAGAAAAAGCGGACGGGTCTCACCCATCCTGCTGAAACCCAAAACAAACTAGCTAACTAACCACGAACGAATGTGATGTTTAATCAGTACATCTCCTTGTTTGGGAAAAGCTTTTCAGAAGGGAAGAAACGCTCGGGAAAAGTCCTGCCTGGATTTTATCCAGATTTCTGACTGTAGGGATTTCAGGATGGTAGATCCTAAGCATGCAATGGATTTAATGCTTCAAAATAAAGCAAAAGATGTTCCATTTTGGCGAGTGTAGTCGGAGTCGGATGGATATTCTAAATAGCTTTCAAAAGCAGCCGGCTTTGACCTGAACTACTGTCGTTCTTCTGAGTGGGAGAGATCTTGTGTTTTCCGTTGAAAAAACACCACTCTAAAATCTAATGTTCCGCACTTCTTTTGGTATCTGAGCACTGGGTCTGCGGCGATTCCTTACCTCCAAAATTTGTCCCCTGCAAAAATGTAAGTTTTCTTGTTTTTGCTCCAGTTAAATGCAGCATTGACGCGTTGCACATCAGGAGGCAGACCAAGACTGGTAAGTTTCTTTGGATAACCTCTTTCCAAGGTGCTGGCTGAATAAACCCAGTATTCATTTCCTAGGAAAATAAAGCATCAGGTTCCCATGATCTCTCTCGAGATAAAGAGGAAGGAGAAAAGTTTTTTTTCCCCAGTCAGAGGGTCTTGAATTTCACCGCCATTAAGCTCAATTAGGAAAATAAATTGGGGCAGATCAAAAATTAAAATGGGGCACACGCGTGAAGAATGGCTGGACGTGATTTAAGAGAGAGCACCAGTGAATAATTACATAAAAGAACATAATTCAGCTAGATCGAACATTCAGTTCCCGCATTATGATGGCGCCCACAGATTATTCAAGGAAATAACTAGGATGAAAAAGATTGGTTGGGCTCCCATGGAAGATAAAGCATTTTATCATTTTAGGAGACACAGACAGCCTTCCCATGGGAGGACATCTTCCTTTTCTTTCCAAAAGAAAATTTGGAACTTGTAGGCCGGACCTTCTGAAGAACATCTGAATGGAGCAGCTGGCTTTAGAGAAATATCTGGGTGTGGGTGTGATTGTGTGGGTGCGCTGGTGTGCATTTAAATGATATCAGGCCAAGCCCACCTGAAAAGAATACCGCCTTCTCTTCCTGAGGGGCTTCATAGACAGCATCAATTTTTTCTGGAACATCAGACCAAAATACAGCAACGAGCAAAGGTCCCGTTGGTCGGCTTTGTTGATTCGCTGTTCTCCAGAAGAATCTAAGCCAAGAAATCGAGAGCAACTTCATTGGCAGACGTGCTTCTTAATCAAACTGAGTGAAGCGCGTTCGTGTGTATACACACGCACAGGCGCACAGGCGCACATGTATACAACAGTTACTGACATTCGGCTGCAAACACGTAATTATTAAAATATAATTTTGTTGTTGTTTAAAGCATTCAATCTTTTATTGGGTGGGGGATTTTTTTGCCCCATGAATTTCTTATTGTGTTTTGTCTATGCATTTCCCAGTTGTAACAATTTTCTCTAGCACTCACATTCATTGGAAGGAAGGAAGGAAGGAGGGAGGGAGGAAGAAGGAGGGAGGGAAGAAGGAAGGGAGGAAGGAAGAAAGGAAGGGATAAAGGAAGAAAGGG
>JANHZU010004234.1:46017-71798 GCA_032468055.1 Acrochordus granulatus
ATTCAAATCTACCTTCAGCCACAGAAGGCTACGGGGCAATTTTAGGCTAGCGATTTTCCCTCCGTTCCACTTGCCGGTTAGGAGTCTCGGAGGAGAGTATGGGAGGCGGGGGAGCTCCATAAGCTACATGTATGCTTTTTTGTAGGAGCAAATTAAAAACTTCACGAAGAGGAGGGAGAATGCGCAACACACAGCCTTTTGTTCTAACAACGACTCTTCTTCAAGCTGCAGATGTGGACGTGCCCATTTTGTGAACTGTTTAAGTGAGGATTGCTGAGGTCAGGGGCGAGAAATTTGCAGAGCCCCAGATAGTACCGAACCGCCACGCCCATCAGTCTCAGCCAGCATGGCGACACTGTCCTTGTCCACCCTTCTCCGCCTCCTTCATTTCCCCAGCCAGCGCTGCAGCATTTGCACCAACAGAAGAGTATGAAATCCTTGAAAGAGGATTGCCCAAGGGCGATCGCTCGACGGATTCCAAAACCTACCCTTCCTGCTCTCAAGACAAAAAGCTAATGGCCACCAGCTGGAAACCCAGGGACCTTTTGTCCCATACATCTGAAGGTGACTAGGTTAAGGATGGAGAAGATCTTCCCCGGAACTCGTGAAATACCACTCAGCTTTTTAAAAAGGCACGAACTGAGGAGCAGCAATCCAGCACCTTCGGCCCCTGGCTCAATTCATCAAATCCTTACAAGTTAACCCTGCCAACTTCTAACAAGGATTAGGTGTCCCCTCCAGAGGAATTTGGAGCAAGAAGGAAAGAAAATGGGAACTTTACCCACTTCCAGCTTCGGTTTTGGCCACAGCAAACACGTATTCCTCACTTGATTCCTACTGTGAACTCAACTCCTTCAGAAATAAAGAGCTCTGACATGCTGCACTGGAGGTAATAATTTTGTCCCCTGCCTCCCCCAGGTTGGAGGCTGACATGATTTATTTGTCTTTCTCTGATGAGATTCCTTAGCCCCATTGTGTCATTCTGCTGTGGGTCAAAGGCAGGATCAGGCCACCATCCAATTATGCCTTTTCTTCTCCTTAATTGTTGAGTAAATCAAAAGCATGGACACAGTCATGGTGGAATCACTGTGCATAGATTTGTGGATAGAGTGTCTCTGAGGCTGGAGACGCAGGGACCAACTTGAAGCTTGATCCATGCTCCGTGGCAGATCAGCCCTTCAGCATCATCTATCTTGTGGCACAGGAACAGGGAAAAACTTGCCCTCTCCCTGCAAGATAATTTCTTTTTAATTATATTGAATCGTAACTTTTGAAAAAGTCTCAGGGTCCATTACTGATTTATTTTCTATGATTTAATTAATTTCTCAGTCACTCCAGGCAGTTTCACAAGTAAAAAAAAATGAATCTACCCTCAGCCATTATGAAGATGCCTTGCGACTACACGGATGACCACTTAGTAACTCTGACAGAAGACCATCCAATAATGAAAGATAATCTTCTGCTTTCCAAAGTCAATGGCCAGATATTCCTGTTTAAAATCTCTTCCCTTTTCTGTTCATTGGTGATTGTCCTATCTTCTAAAAAAGGCAGAACCATTCCTAAATTCAGAGTAGCTGAGGAGCAATTGAGGAGGAGATGACCTTCCATTTGGATCCTGGACAAGCAGGTTAGAAAGAGCATTGAGCCTTCCGAATGGTGTATTGGAGGAGATGATACAGTGAATTCAGAGATCTCCCTTGAGACGTAAATGACTAAGCTCAAATTATCTTATTTTGGACTCATGATGCAAAGATCCAACTGCTGGGCAAGTGGAAGGAAAGGAAAGAAGATGATGATTAGCAGCAAGATGGGTGGGCTTGATGAGAGCAGCGATGGGTGTACCATTATTGGAAGACCTGAAAGGCCAGATCATGGGGACAGATCATCCTGGAATTGTCTATTTTTATTAAGAATTAACATCCATTTGATGGCAGGTAATGACTGGCCAATCGATCAGTCTCCTTCCGAATTTGAGAATGTCTTCTTTTAATTTGGTATGGGAGTCACAGAATAACCGATGACTTGGACTTTGGGTCTGATCAAGCAGGATTTTTCAGCTATTCTGATAATGCTCCCATCCTAGGAATATGCAACACCTTCCACATTGCTTTCTTCCACGTTTCTTTTTCTTTTAATCAACTCCTTTCTTTTTTACTTATGAAGAAATGTGAGAATTGCTTAGAAGAACCATAAGCTGGAACTTACAGGCCCAACACAGGTGGAGGGTTCCAGATTGCTGTGCAACTTATATTAAACAAATGAATTTCCAAACAGCACCAATCAAAGACATGGTTCTTTTTGTTTGCTCTTTTTTTATGTTATTTCTCTATGAATAAAAAACAGTATTAAACCATAACAATGATACATAAACATTACTATTATCAAAAAGAAGAAGGTAGAGTTCATCGACGTGGACACAGTCAAATTGATGAAAAATAACTGGAGGAAATAGCCAAATATGGCAATTTACTAACTGAGGTTGAAAGGTAATGGAGGAGAAAAACCCACTGTCGTGCTGATTGTGCAATTCCCTCAACAAAACCCACACCCGATATTTAGAAATGTAAAACTAATCTGAATATGTGATGAAAGACTACAGGACTTGGAACAGCACTTATTTGATCACAATAATTCCACGACTTTTAGATGAGGATCCAACTTGTTGGAATCAACAGTCAGTTGATTAGACTATGACAGGCACTTGGATAATTTAATGATAATGATGGGTAGATAAGAATGCTTCTCCTAAGACAGCAAGGTAGAAGTTCCCCATTTCCCGCTTATTAGACTGAGCAAATTCTGGAAGAAGTTTCAGGGATGCCGTACTTCCAAATTGCATTCCAGAAGATAGGTGTGAGACTTCCTAGGGCTTTGCTGGGACAAGATGTCTGTGTGTGCTCTCCTTTCAAAGGGCGGCAAGTACTTATGAGTTACCTATTGCCTCAGGAACAAAAGCCATCAAGCTTTGCGATCAGGATAGCAGTTCTTTCAGGGTGCAATTACTGTGGGCACAGGAGCATGGGAACCTCAACTGGAGTCAGAGCTATGGTGTGCTACAGCAAGGCACCTGATCACAATAGGAATCATGGTTAATTGCAGTTTGGAGGGGCCACATTGACCTGGTCAGGATCATTGTGTCTTTAGACAATCTCTGCGAGGCATGAATGGAATACAATGGGCGAGCTGGACCTCCTGCTCGTTGAGACGTCTGTTCAAAGATGAGAGAGGCCTACTGGTTAAAGAAGTATCAGACAATTGACCACCAGGGGCTGCTTTCGATGACGATTTTGCTTGCTCCCCCACCTGCACAGGACTGTGCACCGGTATTGTTACCCCAAGGACAGAGCCAGAACGCTCCACCTTATTTTCTCTTTGGGAGGAAAGGATTATAATTTTTTTAAGACATCCAAAACAGTTATCAGAGTGTTCACCCAGTGGTTTTATTTCCTTTTTGACAGAAATCAGTAGGGTATTTAAAACATCATCAACAATAATTAGAGTATTCTTGATTTCTACTGGAAGAGTCTGGAAGAAAAAAAATTGGCTTGGCCCATTGAACAGAGTTGCCCATCCCTTGGGTAGCTCTCAGGCTGTCTTTTCAGTTGCTTGAAAACAACTTTTCTGCCATATGGAATACTTTTTATTATTCTGCTGAGAGAAAGCTATACAAATGAATAAAAGAGGGAATAAAGTAAAAATGAAAAAATCTTGGGAGTTTGTTGACACACACCCCTCTTTTTCCCCAATCCTGTAATTTTGAAATGCTTCAAAAACAGGAGGCTGGGATTTGCTGTTCGTCTGATTCTCACTGCCTTTGGGGGAGAGGGAGCAGCTTGCCTGCTCTAGCAATTGCCATATAGGTCAAGGCTGCTCAAAGCTGAAAGGTCAAGACTAAAGTCTGGTGCATATCTACCAGTCATGTACCTTTGCTTTCTTAGTGTTCACCAGATATTACTGGCTCTCATCCTTCTGAAATAAAAATCCTGCATTTGTTGGAGCCTCCTCTAACAAGTCCAATTTCCCACAAGGTTGGGGTGGGAAGCAGCAAAAATGTCACATAGGCTCCCTAATTAAGCAAATAATTGTTAAAAATAGAGGCAAATCTCCAAATCTTTTCCCCAAATCTGTAACCAGTGTAGTTTGGCTCCCTTTACTTTGCACCCTACATTCTTTCTCCCCAAAATGTGGTGCTTTGGCCATTAAAAGCTGGCCATCCCTGCTTTAGTGATACTTTACTTGATTGCTCCTCATCTGATACCTGCAGATCACCATCTGAAGGAAAGGAACAAAGATATTTGACCTTCTAGTTCAAGAGAAGATCCCTAACATATGGTTGCTCCAGGCGTGACAAGTAGGAAGTCGCAACTTCTTCCGTCCCTGAATGAAACCACAGGAATGTGCTGCCATTCAAGTTCTGAGTCCACTTCCCATGTTGCTCAGATGTTCCTGGGATATAAACAATGCTCTCAGCTGTCTCAAATATAATTTTCCCAAGTTTGGGAGAAGGTGTTCCTAATCCTATGCAGACAAATCCCTTCATTCAACAGAACTTTCTTCTAAATATGGAGGGGTCTGGGACACACTAGCCACCATTAAGGATCTCCCTTCCACCGTGGCAGGGCCAAAACCTATATTTGGAAGGGGTTTCAGAAGTTGTAGGATGTGAACTGGATGCCTTAATCATATACATGGCTTGAGATTAAAGATTTTGATCCTAACCTTCCAACACTACATGTAAAACAAAGCCAACTTCATGCGCTCATCTACTCTGGGAGGCATTTGGGGTTTCAGAAGGGATGCTGGAAGAATGCACGTGGTCCCAGCCCACACACTTCTTCCACCTCTGCCCTAGGAAGTGTACACACATTTCTAGAATTCAAGTAAGGAGCTGTTGTGTCTTTGTTGGTGGTGGTTCACACGAGGGGTGTGATTTGGCTGGGGGAAGACAGGTCTACGAGCTGCAAGCCGACATAGCCCGGCAGAGCGCGCTGTTTGTCCACGGCCAAGAAAGCGCCTTCCTTTCACCGCAGGGTGGAATAAGGAACAATTAGATTTCTTGGCTTTTTAATTTTTTTTACACTGCAGTGAAATGTCCTTGTTGCGGGAATCATTTGGAGAATGTGAATGAACTGCAGCTTTATGACTGAACAGCAGTTGTGGCTAATAAACACAGAAGAGCTTTTTGGCACTTGTTTGACATTTCTGCTTTCCGTTTCCCGTGGTTCCCAATTTTATCCCCTCCTCTCCTCCCCTTCCACGACAGTATTATCTTTCTCAGGTTCTTCTTCTTCTGTTCGGTCTGCCCGAGCCTAGTAATGGGAAATTAGGAAAAGAGAGAGACTGGCCTAAGATGGTTTGAATTGCACGGCTCAGAATTTAATCTTGATGGGCTGGGCCTTACACTGAAACAGCTGCAGTTAAACATGACCTTGATTTGGCTCTTTGTTAAAGGCACAAAAAACAGAGCTAGCAAAAGAAGGGGCAGCTTTGCAGAGAAAGATTCCTTCGGTGAAGCTGAGACCTTAAACTAATGTTTTCAAACTTGGCATGTAAGATGCCTGGACTTCGATGCTCAGAGTTCTCCAACCAGCGTGGGAACTGATGTTTGGGCTTGTTGAGAAATATCCTGATCTGGGTGGTTTGAGAGGTACAATTCCAAACCCCAGTGGGAAGCTTGACGTGTGTGCAAACAGACAGCCTCTTTATTTGTCTAACACTTTCTGTGGGATAAGTTTTTGTTTTAATCTCCTCCAAACAGTGTAAATTTTCCAGGGATAGTTTAGGCAGTCGCCAAAGTGCAAAAGAATAGAAAACTCCCCTAATTATAAATGAGCTGTTAAATCTCAGTTGAAATATTGATCCTCTGGGACTGGTTTCTTTGTTACTCTATTTTTATTTGAGAATATGAAATCTATTTTCATTAGGCAGGGTGAAGGGCCAAATCCACAGATACCTCTTTCAGTGAGCGACATGGATCAACTCTTACAAGTAGGTGCATTGCACTGGGCTCTAATAACTGGAAGGAAAAGAGGTGACTTTTCCATTAGTCCAGGGAATGTGCAACTTTGGGGGAGAGCAGAAAGCCAACACGAGCTGGTTGGGGTTGCTGCTTCATTTTCTTGCTCCTGAACTTGAAGAAGGCAAGTGAACAGGCAGGAGAAAAAAAAAGTTGCAAAGTTGTACGTGAGGCCTAGAAGACCTGAAGATCAACACTGGGTCGTCTGCAGAGATGTGGGACTTGCTCTGCTGTCCGTGTCTCTCTTGTCGAGTTCTCATAAGTGCTTAGCTACTCTCTTCCAGTGTTTCTCCCAGTTAAGCCTAGGGCAAAAAATGAAACAGGAATACGACTCAAAGCTGTTGACTTGGAAGTCAAATACAGGTCATCCTCAACTTACAATCACGTAAGACCAGAATTTCCATTGTTAGGCAAGGTGGTTAATAAGTGAGTTATGCTCAGTTTTACAAGCTTTTTGCCATGGTTGGTAAGGGAATCACTGCAGTTGTTAAGTGAATCATGTGGTCATTAAACCAATCTGACTTTCCCTCATTGATTGGGAAGGTTATAAATAGCAATCACATGACCTGGGGATGCTGCAACCATCATAAATGCAGCCAAGCACCTGAATTTTGATCACACAAACATGGGGATGCTGTGACAATTGTAAATGGGAGGATCAGTAACTTTTTTCAATGCTGTTGTAAATTTGAATGGTTGCCAAGTGACTGGGTGTAAGCTGAGGACTACCTGTAGGGTCAAGCTTGGTGAGTTCTTGCACGGTAGACTGAAGGGAATACCTGTGCTGTCCATGAGGGACCAGGAATCAAACTCAACTTGGAGTTTTGGCTTTTGTCTGGATAGAGACTTAGGGATCTCAGGGAGGCATCTGTAATCCATAATCTCAGCTTTCTCCTTGAGTCTTAGACGAGGGGGTGTTGAAGGGCAATACTTGGTCTCTGGATGGCATCCCAATGGCCACATCCCAAAAAGTCTGAGCCAAATAAATCAATTCAACTTACATTTATAAAATGAAATTAATGATGTGTAAATATGACTACTCTTCATAAATCTGACTATGTTTCCCTTTTGCTACAGTATAAATTACAGATTATGGGCTACTGAGAAGCTCTCTGAGGATCCCACAAGCATCTGTTAACGATCTGCACTTCTGCTTTTCTCTTTCAGATTTGGCTGATAAAGTTCTGATAGCATTTCATCCCCTTTTGTAGCTTTATTATTTACAGAACCTTCTAGGGCTCTATAATGTCAGTTTCTCAAATGTCTGCACAGTGACCGATTGTAGTTAGTTTCAACCCTTGGAAGGGGAGTTCTGGATGGCTTATAGAAATGAGGGGATGACCAGAATGGACTAATTCACATTACAGACATGTTCTTCCTGACTTGCCTCGAGATAAGGGTGACTGGCACTGCGGAGGAAACTCAGCAGAGACGTTAACTAATCAGCCTGCTACCATCCTAGCAGTAAAAACTCATATAGGTGCAAGCATGGCTTCCTGAATCTCTGGCATGGACTGTTAACCTAAAACCAGAAAACAGCAAGCATAAGGAAAATTCTGTTCTGATCTGAATAATTTGGATCTCTCAGTAGTTTTTATTGCATTGCTTTCATGGGGGAAAAGAATAGGACTATATGAACTGGAAAACAATTATACACTGAATGCTGCTTCTTCTTCTTTTTTTTAGTTTTGCAATGCAGTTTTCATCCCAAAAAAGTGTACCCAGAAGTATATCTTAGGGAAAAGATTTCCTTCCATAGTGTTAAAAGATAAAGATACTTTGGGAGGGTTCGACTTCAGCTTTTGTCTGTCTCCTTGTGCTTTGATCTGGCCGCCTAGCTAAAGTTTAGTTAAATTTTGTCGGGATTTGCCCAAGTCTGTATAAATCTAAAAATACTACTAATGATAATTACAAATTTAAAAATACCCCGAAGTCCACCTCTGTTTTCAATTCCTTTTCCAGCCAACGATGGAAGGAAAGATTGCTTAGGAGTCTTAGTGTGAAAGCACCCTTTAGGGCAGTGTTTCCTTACCTTGGTCACTGGAAAATGTGTGGACCAACGCCCAGGATTCCCCAGCAAGCCATTGTGGACCAACTCCCAGGATTCCCCAGCTAGCCATTGTGGACCAACGCCCAGGATTCCCCAGCTAGCCATTGTGGACCAACGCCCAGGATTCCCCAGCTAGCCATTGTGGACCAACTCCCAGGATTCCCCAGCTAGCCATTGGCTCATTGCTGGCTGGCACATTCTGGGAGTTGAAGTCCACACATCTTCAAGTGGCCAAGGTTTGGAAACATCGCTTCAGTGTATGGCCCTGGAATACCCTAGGACAACTGGAAGATCACATTGGCTTCATTAACATCTCTAGCAGACTCTGTTTGTATGAAGTTTCCAGAATTTGCTATGGCTTTCCTACCGGTAATCAAGGAAAAAGTCATAAATCACGGCCAAGTGTAATTTGTCGTGGTTTAATGAGTCATAAGAAAAGAAAAAGGGCCATCTAACTTCACTGGATAAAGTCCCAATAGCAAGGCGGTAGGGCTAGGACTATTTGCATCATGACTTATTAAGACATCTTCTAAATAGCATTTATGATTTGGAAATATTGTCTGGTTTCTCCTTACGCACTATGCCTCATTTAACCAAGCAACGATAAGAGCTATTGTAGCAAATATTTCATGCTGTCACAAACCTATGTTGGTCATTCTGAGTCAACAGATGAACGCTGGATTTCTCCTCATACAAACTGTGATGGAAGGATTAAATTTCATCCTGCGTTAAGCTTGATCCGCCTCCTTTCGCCACATCTGAGCTGGATGTGCCCGAAAGTGCCTAAGTCAGAGTCAAAGCTGCTGATGTATTTTGGACCTTAGACTTGGTATCATCCATACTTATAAATATTTGTCTATATTTTGTACACAACTTAAACTGAAGGAGTGATGAAATCTCGATGCTGAAAATGGATTTCTGTAAGTTGACTGTGCTAAGATTTGTGAACCGCAGCATGCAAAATGACACAGGATGTAAACTAAGATGATCAAAGGACTGGAGGGGTTTTCTGATGAAGAAAGTCTGCAGTATTTGGGCCTTTTTAGTTTAGAAAGGAGATGAACGAGAGGAGACATGACGGCGCGCACAAAATGATGCCTGGTGTGGATAAAATGGACAAGGAGAAGTTATTTTCCCCTTCCCCAAATATTAGAACCGGAGATTACCCAATAACGCTGAACGTTCAAAGAATCTGAACAGACAAAAAGGATTTTTTTGTTTCACACAATGCATATTTCAACTCTGGAAATGACGACCGTGAAATGTGGTGCAGGCTACCGGC
Organism: Acrochordus granulatus; assembly: GCA_032468055.1. NCBI lineage: Eukaryota > Metazoa > Chordata > Lepidosauria > Squamata > Acrochordidae > Acrochordus > Acrochordus granulatus. The sequence continues at coordinate 55,366 of JANHZU010004234.1, forward strand.
TTGGCTGGCTTCACAATGGGGTTGGATCAGTTCAGGAATTCACGAGGATCCATGGCTCTTAGCCTTGATGCCGTGTGTCTGCTCCCATGGCCATCTGCTGGGAGACGCATGGACTTCTCTGTGCAGCTGGTTGGTCATGGTGAGAACAGGTTTCTGGACTAGGTGAGTCAACGGCCACTCCAGCAGGCCACTGCTTATGTTCTTGTAATCCATGGAACTGCCAGGAGTCTGCAGACATAGGGGAGGGAAGGAAGGAAGGAAGGAAGGAAGGAAGGAGGGAGGGAGGGAAGGAGGGAGACTGCATTTCCTTTTGGAAAAAATCAACCTATTATCAGTCAATAATCTGTTAAGAGATCTATCAGAATCCCTTTGTTATCCCAGAGTTGACTTTGCATATTTAAATGAAATTAAAACAGGGGGTTATGACCATACCTCACTTATCTTCTAGGTATTTGGGGAAATGATGCCAACTCTTTTAGTAGACACTTTTTTTACTTCCTTGTGGGTGTTTTTGCCTCAACCAGCTGTATGAATGCAGTGAGAATCTGCCTTAGTTCTGGGGAATTCTGGGTCTTGAAGTCCATAGGTCTTAAAGTTGCCATGTTTGAGAAACACTGGGCTAGCTTTTATTTCTTGCAGTTGCACATGGAAATCGGAGGGCAGAACTAAAGGAACTGTGGTTGAAACACAAAAGAGGCTCTATTCTTGGATTATTTTCCCTTCTAATAATCATAATAATTGACTTTTCTTTCCATCCAAGCTGCTAAGCGAGGGACAGATCCATTTTGACAGATGCGTGAACCAATCTCTTGAGGAGAGTTTTGCGCTGAACCAAAAACTCTACCCAGTCTTCAGGCTACTGATTGCCCAGTTCTATCAAGTCTTTGGGGGAGGGAGAAAGAATTGGGGGATGTTTCAAGGCAGGGCTGAATGCTATAAATTGAGTTTGTTTCAGGCCAGCAATTTCTGAATAGTTTCAGATTCAGGCTCAGAAATCTTAAGAGCACCATTTTGCCTGGTAAAAGTTTCCCAGTGGCTTAAACCAAACATCTCCTCTCTTTAAAGCCCCAATTTCTGAGTCAGATCTACCTTACGTTTTCTCACCTTGTCTTGGGATTCAGTCCTGGACACCTCAAAGCCCAGAATGTCCTTTGAACTGAAAGCCATTGAAACCACCTAGTCTACAATTTTCATTGTTACTAGTCGTGGTGCATGGTGAAAGAGGTAATCTAGCTTGGCCAGGATGGCTCTTCTTAATATCTGAAAGCAGGAAGTGGGTGGTTTTTCTTTGGCTTTGCATCTCTTTTGTTGTCTATGTATATTCTCATCAATCCAGGTCATGTCTTGCAGCAAAATTGCAAAAAAAAAATCAAACAAACTTATCCACCAAATTTAAAAAGCCAACTGGATTTTTATTTTTAGATGTTAGAGAGAGATGTTTCAGCTCCCATTTCATCTCTTTTGTTGTATTTCTCATTTTTCTACTGCATGATAACATTTGGTGGCAATTAATTCCCTCTAGAGGGAGCAGAGTCTCACATAATCAAGACAGGAATTACTCCATGTGTGTCTTTGTGTGAAGTATCTGCTCTTCATAGCACACACAACACACACTCTCTTTGGATCACACAGAGGTCTGATCCAAAGCCCGTCTAAAATAAGTGAGATCAATGCACAGTAAGCCAACAGTCTTGAAATTAAACATAAAAGGGCTCATTTAATTCTATTGCCTTTCTTAAAAGAGGAGTACACAGCTGTGTTAGGAATTAAAGGGTAATTGTCAAAGAAAACACAGTTTATGAATCATGTTTTCTTCTTCTTCTCTTTCCTCACCCCAGTTTCCAGGTCATCCTCAGGTGGGCTCCAGCTCTTCTGGCCTTCAGAAAGATTTGGCTTTGCCAGTTGACATGGGGATTAGACTGATAGGAAACCTTGAGGATGGTTGGTGTCATGAGGGTGTTCTTGCCACTTTTGTAACTTTTCATAACTGTAACCCTACCATTTATTTCTGTTTTTAACTTTGTTCTTATTTATGCTTTTATATTATGGCTTGTTTTTACTGTAAACCACCCAGAGGCTCTTAGGTGAGATACAGAAATGTGATGAATGAATGACCCCCAATCTCTGTTGCCTACTCATCAGTAAATTTATCAACAAGTTTGATGATGTAAATTTGCGTATCATATTATATCATACTATACTATATATACCATATACTATATATACCATGTCATGTCATATATCATATCATCAATGTCATTTTCATAATCTCCTTATGCAGAAATCCACTGAGCAAAATGATAATTTGTTACGGCTTAGCTTGGCCATTAGAAACTCATAAAATGTCTTAACATCATAATATATTGTACACACCATATTTCATAATTCATCTCTTCTCACTGTACATGAAAGCATAGCACAGCATCACATATCGTACCATGACGGTCACCGCTAATGTAACTCAGGACTGCAGAGCTTGTACAAATCCTTTCATGTGGTGCAGGGTTATGAGGACAGGTCTTCAAGACAGAAGGCCCATCAGAGGAATGGCGTGGCTCCCAAATGAATGTGCCAAAGATCTGCCTTGCAGTATCTCAAAAGTTTTCTTTCTTTCTCATCAAAAGACACTCCTGTTTTTCTGGTTTACTCCATAAGTACCTGCTATAAACAGCAATGGCAGAAAAAGGACTAAATGTGCTCTGTGATATCACCATGCAACCCTGTCTTTTATGTACTTGTGTCCAACGTTGGAGTGCCAAGTCCAACATTTGCATCATGGCTTCACAGAACATGTTTGATTATCCAACCCCTTTCTGCACACTCCTATGTTTGATTCTTAGTGGAGATACCTGTTATCTCGATGTCATGTAGAAGTCATTTCTTATCTACCTTCACAGTTATATCACCACCTGATGTGAAAAAGAATAGCATCATGGACTCCATTTCTTTTAATTGTCTCCAAAATTGGGAATGGAATTAATGAGTCAAGAAAGAGCTGTCTGAAAGAGTTCTTCTTCTTCTTTTAAATGACGTCCCTGGTGGACTTCTGCCTCGCCCCTCTCCCTTTCTATTACTGACATTTTACTTAAGAATGGGATATTCCTCAGGGAACATTGCACTTAAATAGAAATCATTTTAATATGCGGCACTGGCAGAGCGTAATAGAGACACACCGACCCATATTCCCATACGGTTTATGGTACTTAGTGATTCTTTTGTACAATGTATTATGATGTTAAGACATTTTATGAGTTTCTATTGGCCAAGCTGAGCCATATCAAATTATAATTTTGCTCAGTGGATTTCTGCATAAGGAGATTATGAAAAGCATGTTCCATATTTATTATGCACTTCTGAATATGCCGACTCAAGTTTTGTACTCGCTCTGAAGAGCTCTCCTCTTCAGAGGAATGAATCAAGCAAGAGAGAAGGCCAAAGTTGACTTTCAAAGTTGAAATTGGCTTTCTGATCTTTTACATACAAACACACAACTATAACTCTGATTTGGACATAGACAAGGGGTTCCATTCATTTCAATGGAGTTTGATGCATTTTACTGCATCAAGATGAGGCTGTGACTGTCATTTGGTCAATGAAATTCAGTTTGGAGATCTTCCTGACATGGGGAAGATGATCCTTTTAAGACTTTTCTTCAGAAAAATAATGGTTAGCTCTGCTATGAAGTGCCACTAAGTCTCTTCTTTTTTTTCCTGCAACTCTCAAAGGTGGTTGCTTCCAAATTAATGTTGATAAACAAAGGCCTTTCTAAGTTGTTTAACCCAAAATGCACTGAGCCTGTCTGCTTGTCTTTGTCCTTTTTTCTTCCTTTCTCCCTTCCTCTCATCCATCCATCCATCCATCCATCTCTCCTTCTATCTACCTCCTTCCCTCCCTTGAAAGCAAACTGTTCACATATATTCCCATTTCAATGCTATTTAGTCTCAGAGAGTTAAACCCATAGAAAGTTCTTCCAAGATCACTGCAATCATGCAGACATATTAAAATTCAACTTTGTAGGATTCTCTGCTTTTCTGAATCCCAGATGATAGAATTCAATCGTGGGGAGAGTGGAAGAAATCCGTTGCTTTTTTTAATTTATGTTATTGTTTTGCATCTAAGACCAAACCACATCCCTTGTTTAAAGAGTCCTTAAAATAAAATAATATAAAACAATATAAAGCTTTTGGCTTTAGAAAGAGACATCTGCAAAACACAATTTCAACTCTTAAGAGAGGGGAAGACTTTGTGTCAGTTCAGATCTATTTTATTTTCTGGAGAGGAAAAGATGATTAAATTATCAACAACAGACAGCCAAGAAAAGAAAGGAAAAAGAGCCATCTGCACCAGCCTAATTCTTGAATATTGCAAGTTTTCTCTCTTGTTTTTACTGTTGAAAAAAGAGTTTCAGGGGGGTTTTCTTTGGGAGGGGAAATAAATATTTTTTTTACTTTAACTGTCTCATGTTTCTTATTAACAGAAGTAACAGCTCTCTTTTGAAGAGGAAGATTGTTTGCTTATTATACTCAGCGATGACAATTTGGATGACTTAATATAAAACTGACATTTAAATTCTACTTAGTTGGAGAAGATGGATGAGGAAAAAAAGAGCGCCTTTACTCAAGAGTGATAACTCCCTTGGTCACATTGTAAAGCACTGAAGTTTTCAAAGTAATCAGGGTCTTTGTGTGTGTGTGTTTTCCAGAGGAACCAAATTGTGAAGACATCTGTTATGTTATTAATTTCACATAAATCTTAAGCTCCTCAAGGCCCCAAAATGAGGTTTCGTTCAAGCTGAATTAATGAAACATGATTGTAAGTCCCTTGCATGAAAATGCTGTCATACAGTATTGAGTTACTTATAATCACTGAATAATCTTTAAGCCTGCCAAGGGAGATCTACTTTTAAATCCCTCTATAAAACAATATCTGAAAAATATCAGAACACTAACTACATCCTGAAAGATTAATAGTGGAGGAGAATTTCTATGAAATGAATTATTCTTTCTCGGTAAAAGAGACAAGCTACTTTCCATAACAGCTGCTGAAGCTGCTGTTGTTATAATAATAATTATTAATAATAATACAATGCACAATTCCCCATCCAGATGTAAAAAGTGTTTAAGCCTCAGGATTCATGTGAAAGACCAGGTTTCCAAAAGTCAGGCAAGCTTTCTATTTAATTGAGAAAGCGATGCATGCTATGTAGGCTTTCTAATCCAATATATTTCAAATCCATGTAAATTGGCTGAGCCCATGGTCCCCTTGACATTTTAATTTCATTGTCTTTTTTCTGAGGGAACATTACCTGTAGATGATCGGAGTGAAGAAAAAGTACGTGTAGAGGCAGGTTCATACCACAAAGTAATAAACTGGGTTGATGGTGCTCAATCACAATGTCATTTCTTTGATTTTAGCTTAGCACATTGTATCAATCAAGAGCAAAGTAATGTGCTCAATATCTTACAAATCTTGTGGGGGGGTGGATTTCCCAGTTAGTTGGTTGGTTAGTTTCTTTTTATAGACACAATAAGAATCCAATATGTGAATCCATAGTGAAAGGTCTATAACTAGTAAGATCTAGTGAGTCCCATATGAAGCAATAGATTCAATCCTTCCGTGTTCTCACTTCATGTCTCATTGCCTCAGATGGGAGCAATTCAGGACAGCGACTGAACTCTATTATAAACCTCCTCTTGGATGGGATAGGGGTGTGGTGGCTTAGCAGTTAAGACTCTGGACTTGTTTGCCAGAAGGTTGGCAGCCTGAGTTCAAGACCCAAGTGCCGTGTAATGGGGTGAGCTCCTGTTATTCACCCCAGTTCCTGCCAACCAAGCAGTTCAAAGGCATGCAAAATGCAAGTAGATAAATAGGTACCACCTTTGGTGGGAAAGGTAACAGCATTCTGTGTGCCTCAGCATATTGCCATACTGGCTATATGAGCATGGAAGCATCTTTGGACAACGTTGACTCTTTGGCTATGGAATGGAAATGAGCACTGCCTCGTAGAGTCAGACACAACTGGCAGGGGAAACTTTTCCTTTACTTTGTTAGATGGGATGGGAAGAGAAGGGGAAAGAAAATGAAAGGAAGAGGGAAAGGAAGAGAAAGAAAAGAGAAGCAATGGCAGAAGGGAAGGAATAAAGAAGGGAAGGAGCAATTATGGAAGATATGATTTTTTCACTCTCATAGATACTTAAAGAATAGCACAGTGCTAAGTCTTCATCCAATCCTTCACAGGCCCAGTCTGCCCAGTTTGCCTCAATAAAACATGAGAGTGGGGTCCTCACATGCATCACAATGTTGTGCAGTCTTGATCCAGTTTGCCTTCTTTCTGACAGGCTGAAAATATGAGTGCAGGTGGGGAATTACAGGACCATATTTTAAATTGTCAGGAAAAGACATTTACGAACATATTCCAGATTTATTCCACATGCAGGCACAACAAACCATGATGTATAAACAACAACAGTGGGGTCAACCAAGCTACAAACAAGCAAACCACATTCTGGCTTTGTGTCAATCCTCTGCTCTCGCTGTGTTTGTGAATTTAATTACAATCGCTTAAGGAGTTTGTGTTTCTTCTTAAATTGTGTTTCTTCATTGTGTTTAAACACAATGGTTTAAACAAATGGTTGCTTCACTACATGCCAGCAGAACGGAAAGTGTGCAGGAGATGGTTACATCTCATCCCATCTCATGTCTGGCACTCAAATACTTAAAAATAAAATGTTCAATGGTGGGAACCGATTCCTTAGAAAGTGTGTTTGTGTCTCTCAGCTAACTCAATTTAAATGCCCCTGACGAATGGGTGTACTTCTAGCTCTGAAGACATCCTCTCATACAAATGTGTCTTTCATTTGACTGATTGAAGTCAAATGAAACCTAGAATAGGTGCATCATCCGATCTCCTTGGAGCTGCATCAGTTTTTCTTTGATATTGCTCTCCTTCGCTCTCTTTGCTCCACCTCCAGAGTCAAATTTCTCTTTTAGGAATTGAAAGAATGCATGCTTGGGGGTGGACTGAATCCCCACCCCTTCTCAGCCAGCAGTCTTTATAGAAAGGTCTTCCCTGTCAGAGATCTGGGAGCATGTGAGGAGGAGGAACTGGTGCCATGTGCACTCTTCACCTTTTATATTGGATTCCTTCTCTCTCCCTCTCTCTCCCTTGCTCTCCCCTCTCTATCTCTCCTTCTCCTTCTTCCTCTCCTCTCCCTTTCCATCTCTATCCCTCCTTCCCTCTCTTCCTTCTGTCTCCCTTTCTCTCTTTCCCACTCTATCCCTCCCCCTCTCCCTTGACTGCTCTCTCTCCCCCTCTCCCCTGACTCTCTCCCTCCCTCTTTCTCTCTCCTTTTCCCTCTCCCTCTCTCCATCTCTCTCCCTCCCTCTACCCACTCTCTCCCTTGCTCTCTTTTTCTTCCTCTCTATCCTTCCCTCTCTATCTCTCTCCCAAACTCTCCCTCTCTTCCCCTCTCTACCCTCCCTCTCCCTTTCTCTCTTTCTCTCTCTATCTTTTTCTTTCTCTCCCGCCCATTACCCCCTCCCTCTGTTTCTCTCTCCCTCTCCTTCTCCCCATAAACATGACAATTTTGGAGTGGGGAATTCGAAATCCAAGCACTGGGAATGGCCACCATTAATGTGCTGTATAATTATGTCTTCATATAACCCAATCAACTTCAATTAAGTTTTTAAAGCCATGACCAGATTCAATTCCCATGGTTATGTTTTTTTCCAGATGTTGGTGACATAATCACTATGCCCACAATTATGTTTTGGAGGAAGAAATTGCAGGGAACGAACGAAGGAACTCTAAGGTCCTAAAACTACAGTACTAGCAACATTGTTTTACCATTCTGACCTTGGCTGGGTTCTACAAGGTAGATTTTAATGCCTTTGGTGAATCACGGGTTGTTTTTAAGGTCAGTTGTACCCTGAATCCAAAGGTAGTTCAGGATGGGGGACATGATAGCAGAAACCTCTTTGTGTCATTGGTGAATAAAGAAATGAATGCAAAAGTATGACTTTTTGTCTACCTCGCTGAAAATCTATTAATGTGGTCGCTGGGAATAAAAACACTTTAATGGCGCATAATCAGTCAATCACTGCACCGCAGATTGCCAGACTATGGCTGCAAAATTGTAAATAGTTAGACTTAACTATATGTATTTGCTCCCATCTAATACTGGTAGGAATATTACAATCATGTCACAGTGGCATTGGCTTGATGTTGGGAAACAAGCAATCAACCAGGCACATTTGTCAATAAAAAAAAGCTACAGTGCTATATAAGGCTTAAAATATAATCACTAATGTTGAAAAAGTTGGGTGAATGCATAGCTCATATGTTTCATAAGTCCTTGGTGAAAGAAACAAAAAAAGGAAAGTAGTTTTCCAGGGATGGAAACTTAAACCAAAGCATGTTCTTGAAAACAAGCACCACTGATTTGCATTGCGACTACATTGTGACTAAATTTCTTTCATCTTCTTCTCTGGTCAGTAGTTGATTTAGGAATGTTTATTCATCTCTTCAAGCATTCCTAGGAACAATCTAGCTTGGCATATTTTCTCTTCTGTATTTTTATATTTAGAATTCTTTCAGGTTGGACCCAAATCTGATTCATGTGTGATACTTGATGGTTTTGACATTTTCTCATATAACCCAAAGTATCACTTGTGACAGGGTCAGCAACAGTGCAAAACTCTACTTTCTAGCTGTCTTTTTCCATAAACATGTTTCCACCCTCTTCTTAAAGAGGAATTCTTACCTATGTGGACACTGCTTCAGCTCTGCAGAATTGATTCTTAAGATCTGTTGAATCACTGCTCAATATATGAATAGTCTATTTTTTTTTTCAAAATAAATGTTAATTTTCATGACTGGCTCATACAGTGTAATAAACCATATTATGCTCATTCTGCTTGCTTTAGTGTACTCATCCACTGTAATTTGTAAACCAAGGCTTGTGTCTTAGCCTATTGTATGAACCCAACAAACTGTGATTTATTAAAACCGTAATTAAGAGACATGGATCAGTATGACATATGAAGATATGAACCAAGCATATCATATTTGATTTTGGCTCAACCTATTGCACGAAGCAAAACAGATACTGTCTAAGATTTCAATGGAAGAGAATATTTAGAGTTGAGCTGTGGGGTCCTTGGTGCTCTCTGAGCTTGACTGTTTGCTCGAAGGCATTTCATTACCCAACTAGATAACATCATCAGTGCTAGTGTGTGTAGGGTTTACTCCCTGTTTATCTACAGTAGCTTGTTCTGCCAATCTTGCTGGAAGTTTGGAAGCTACTTCACACCAGACAAACAATCAAGCATAAAACAATACCCTAATCAAGGAGAAAAGCACACCACCAAGCACACTGGTAGGGCAAGCTACTATGTATAAACAGGGAGCAAACCCCACATTCACTCGCACTGAAGATATTGCCTAGTCAGGTCGTGAAGTGTCTGAAAGCAAACAATCAAGTTCAGAGAGCACCGAGAATCCCACAGATACAATATTGTTGTGTTACATTCATTTGGAGACCTTGATATTTATCTATTCTTAATAGGTATGTATGAAAATCGTTTACAATTATAAGCATGCTGAGAATCTTCTCTCAAAATGGATTGTATGGAAAGGACTTTCCATTCATAACACTGATGTTATGATTCGTCTGGCTAGTTATAAAATATTCACTTATTCCACAGCTTCGTTTCTGCACTCTCCATAAACCGGCTTTTTGTTTTGCTATACTTTCTGAACAAGGAGGAACATTTCTAGACAAAACACTGTGCTGCAGAATACGCTTCGTCTGAACACAATTAAAAATGAGTCTAATGTTAAACAAAACAATGTTCAGATTTGGCACCAACACATGACTTCCAGGTTTTCTTATGATTGGCAGATGGGACCCAAGGGCTAGTCTTTATAAATCCTCAGTTCTAGGAACCAGTGATTTAGGATATCAGGAAAATTATGTCTCTGCTGGGTTTGCTCTTTATGGATGGGATTAGAACTCAGTTTAGACCTTGTGTTGCTTCTACCCCGAGCCAATGAAAAGATAAACAACCCACCTATCAATGACTTCACGGCTGATGCTTCCAATTTAGCCAGATTTTAATGGAAATGGTACTTAGAGGTAATCTCTTTAAATGCATGGATGTGATTGATAAATTGCTTCACCTTTATTTTTTGTCTATTGGGGGAAATTTTATTGGACAGCTCAGTAGCTCTTTTCTTAGGAGTTGCTGATCTCCTTACTCAACAAGATGAGTAGCTTAAGAGGAAGTGGTTTTCCTGGATTGGCCAAATGGCCATGTTCATTTCCATTCAATTTCCTTTGGTTGTTTTGTATCTGGCATCTTTCCCTTTTTAATATCTGAGGATTTGAACAATAGCTGCTGGTTATTATCCTGGGCGTTATTGATTAAAACCTCTGCCAAATACCTCCCATCTCACTTTCCAACTAAGTGTGATTTACTTTTCTTCTTACGCCCTGTAACAGATGATTAACGTTGATCTAAAGAGTCCCGGCGAGATGAAGCAGAATGTCAGGTACAATTTGTCAGGCTGGAAGTATAGATTATTTTATGTTTCTCGAACTTTGTGGGTCCCAGTGAAACACCGATCTTGATTGTTAAATCCATCCACTCTTCCCCCAGGGCTCTGAAATGCCAGAAACACTAAATAGCCCACTTAATACATAACCTCATTCTGTATGCCTGACTATTTTGTTTTTTAATTTTTCTTCCCTTTTCCCAGGCTGGCTCGAATGAAATGGGATCAAAGAAGAAAAAAATTATCCTCACTGGATTTTGTTAAAATATTAATAGGTTCGGGTTGACTGGCTAAATTGAATATCTATGCGGATCTCACTTGCATGTTTAACTTCTGCTTAGGAAAATATGTTTCCTAGGTGATAACCTTTTTATGTACCAGCCTGACTTCATTGAAATGCAGAGAGATAAAAGTATGACACACTCCACAGCTATGCTATTCTAGTGTGGCAGTGTGATAATTCAGATGATAATTGATCCACCCCAACTTGTAGACAGTTTGAATTCTGTAGTCAATCATACCATTTGATGTTAAAATATGGAAACATACAATGATATCATTTACATAACAAACCTTTCTGAATGCCAAGCACCTCAGAATCACAGACAAAGAGGGAAGGGGGGTGCAAAAAATAACCCTAATTCAGTACACTGAAATTGCATAAGACCAAATATATGTGAGTTTCTTTGCTTTTGTTTTCAAGAGTAAGATGCACAAGACAGCCACTGATCAAGTTCAAGAGTGCATTTCTCCTTCATGGTCATTCTTAGACTGTCAACATTCCCATTGTAAAATCTTTCTCAGCACAATAGGAGGGTTTTCCATTCAGGTCTTTTTGTGATCCCTTAGTTGCCTGTTGCCTAGCATCAATTTTTCTGGGTCTTTCTCAAACAAAAGTATGATCAAGGATCATATGTTATATAATTATAATTATATTCTAATTATGTTTAGTTGGGTTGTGTAGGTGTGCTTCTCAACAAGAAAGGAGTAAAGAATATTTTGAGGTAGAAGAGAATGATAGTTCATGTTAGAACTTGGATTCAGGTTGATAAGGATTAGGAAAAAAGAAAAGCAAAACATTGGGGTGTTGCCATCTTCAATTATGCTTATTCAAGGTGTGGATTAACTTCCAGATTTGCTCAAAGGATAATGGTATGTGAGAAAGATCTTGAGAGACAGGAAATGGTCAGGTAAGAAGGATCATAATCTGCAACTGATAGTGGGTGGGACTAGATGCTCAGAAGTGATCTTTCCTAGTTTCTCATGAAGGAGAATGTGGGGGAAGATTATAGTTTCAGATTTGCAAGATTTTGTCAATATATCTTTACAAAAAAGTAGAATTTGCTCATCTGGTTATGTTTCCTGTCCTTTTCCTACAAAGGTTGACATCAGTCTTGCAAGTCTGAAATTACAAATCTCCCACTATCTTCTTTACAGCCTGAGAAACTAGAGGGGGTTCCTTATAAGCCTCCTTCTCCATCCATTATCCAGCTGCAGGCAATCTTGTCTCTTCTCTGACCATTCCCTTGACAGCATTTCTTTAACCAGTCTCCCAAGGTCTTTCCCACTTGCCATTATACCAAATATGTTCCAAGAGAGGCCATGCTACATATTCCAATCTGGAGATTTCAAGGGATGAATCACTATAGCCAACTACACCTGCCACTAATGTGGACCATAAATATACTCAGCTAAGTTGGATGTAGGTGCTCCTTGTCAGTTGTACTTCCAATGACAATCACGGACTTAAGAATATCTACTGTCAGGCCTAAAACTAAGAATGGCACATATTGATTCTTACAGACTGAGTTCTTTATTGTTTTGACATTTATAGATAAAATCTTGCCAGACTAAGTACTCTACTACCTGCATCCACAATATACTCTATGAACTATTAGAGAGAGGCTGTCTTCACTCTTTTTCTCTCACATGTAACATCCAAATTGAGTTGCCTCTTACTCTTCTGGAATGCATCCTCTCCCTCCTAAGAATCCACCTCCTTACTAATTTCTACCACATCTACTCTGAACCCAATCTTTCAAAAGGACTTAATCCTATCCAGTGCAACCTATTGTCCTAATTTTCAGATTTGAGGACCACTGAGCTACACTGCTTCCATCTTATCAACACTGAATTTCATCTTAGGAAGGAATAGATTCCAGAGAAGTGGGCATTTCATGAGTGGGCTTTCAGTCTTGACTGTTGCATCCTTGTGAATCTGCCCACTATCTTTAATTAAAACTGCCATCCCATAGTCATTAGATTCCACACCCTGTACAGGCAATCAAATTATGTTCTTCAATTAGTAGCATCCTTTCTTTACTCCTTTTAATTTCAGACCCATCAAAGCCTTGGTTTAGTAAATCAATTTCAATGTGAATTTGTACAATGTGAACTCTAATGGGATTCAAAATTGACTTAGCTAATGAATAGTCATTGGCTTTAGGGTTAATAGTTTTTTTTGTTTCAGGTACTTGATATTAAAATGTAATTTTAATATTGTACTAATATATTACTTCTGTTTTTCACCAAGGCGCTAATCTAAAGATTTGCTCAAAACACAGCAGTGGTTTGGAATTGTAAATCAAAGATGTGAAATCTCCATAACATTTATTTCTTTCTCTTATGATTACTAGTCCAACATTTAATGGAATGGAAAATTCATCCACAATTCTGCTAACTTTGGTAAGGTTATGTTTGTAATAATTAATAGCCTCTTATTAATTATTGTACCCATGCACAGAAAATTAGTAGGAACTCCTACATATATATATTTCAATCTACCAAATTTCTTTTTCAATTAGGTTACAAAATAAGAAGCTTTTTAAAAATTATATATATATATATATTATCAAGCCTGATTTCAAATTGAAAAAACCTGATTCAGATAAGAACTAACTACTCCAAAACTTATCTTGCATAGGAAAATAGAGGGATGATAAAACTCAGCAATATTTTTCCATGAGCATCTTATTTTTCAATTCTTTTTATTGTTGGTATACCAGATCTTCCTAGGCCTATCAAATCTGGGCTAAAAGGATCTGAGATGGGATCAGCATTTCTCATATTTATTTAGTGCCATCTTATGGTCATTTGGATTTTTTCATTGGAGCCCTATCATTACCAAATTATAGAGATACACAGAGCAAATTTTCTTAGTATCTATTGGAGTAGGCCTTCCCATGCAATCATTCTTGAAGCTAAGAATATAACTCATTGATGAATAGTTATAATGGTCATCTTGTTACTTTGCTTGGAGGCACTTAGCCCATAAAAGACATAGTATTTTAATTGGAAGCAATCATTTTGTATGGAACAATTTAGATTTTCTTGGCCAAAAAAGAAATATGCAAGACACCTCCGTATGTTCCTAGTGAATCAATAACATGCTTATTTTAGAAAATCAATATCTGGTGTCAGACAAAAAAATATTCAAATATGCTTTGTTTTCTATAATTCTCCCATTCTTCTCTCTTCCCCTCAATGTTCCCCCTCACTTGCAGATCAATGCACAATCATTCACTTTGAAAATGATCAAACATAATTTTGCTGTAAACACAACTCAAAGACTCCTTGCTAGTATAGACTTTTTTTTTTTTTTACAGTTGCTTCGTTGCAGGAGACTGACTTTGGTTTTTGGAGGACTTGAATAAAATTGACACCTCACCCCCAGTAGCATTTTAGCAATATAGTATTTCAGCAACAATAGATAGGTTAAGAATATGAACCTTTCACCATCCATAATGCTTCATGCTTATTGATTGATTTGCCTCTGTAACCAATGACTAGAAAAAGCATCTGCTTTACAATTATTGGAATTTTTGTAACTATCCTTGGACTAACAAAAATGTTTTGCTAGCTTTTGGAGGTGCTGGAAGGCATATTCCTTTCATATGCCTTGCAAGGCTTTACTTGGAACTTCTGCAGTTAGCATACACTTGACAATCATGCCACTACCATAACTAAGATATCTCTACATGCCACTAAATTGCCAAATGGCAAAATTGTCATTTACATTGATTGTACTGTGTATGAATCCAAGTCCTTCCAAAGAGCTTTAAAGCGAGATGGATCAATTCAATTGAAGACTGGTAGCTCAATTTGCAGAATTCCATCCATTCAGTTCCAAAATTTGGTTTAATAAAAGAATCCTCGTGTGCAAAACACATTGCATCTGCTTATCCATTTGAAAGCAACCATAAATTGAATTAATCTGGCAATTCTACTGGGAGTATTAATTCAATCCAATCATGCAACTAGCAGTTAATTGGAAGCCTGACTAGTGAGCTCAGTTTAAGATAAATTTATGTTTAATAAATAAGCTGTGGTTAGAACCCTTACAGCTGGGCAGGAAAGTTTGCAGCACTATGGGGCAAATTATGGCAAGCCCATTCTTCAGTGCATCATTGCACCCATCCCTTTATACATGCTTGCATTCTAATGCCACTATGGATGAATCTTGCCCAGTGACATCACTGTAGATGCTCAGATACCACTAAAGCCTATTTTGCCTAATTTGTTGCTTATTTTCTGCGAGCAGTGGCCAATTGCAGTCTGAGAGCAGTTTGGCTGCTGGTCTGTTTTTTGCTAGCAAGGAGTAATTAACTGCAGCCATTTCTTTTTGCCATTGTCCATAAGGATTGTTTTAAAACTCTAGATATTAAATGATGTCAACTGATTTCACTGAATAAAATACAGATGCTATGGCACCTCGGTTAACTCAGTAAAATATAGCTCTTTAACCATGGGTTCATGAATTGTACAAATATTCAGGGGGTAAGCAGAGAAATGATGTCGCATAGCATTTCTGGTTTTCCTATCCTCGGTTGTGTATAGATTTTATTTTAACCAAAGCGAGATGCTGCACTCCAGTAATAACACTAGGGAGCAGACTGACACAAGCATTTCAGATCTTGCACGGACTAGCAGCTTTTCCACAGTGTTGAGCCAAGAAACCTATCATTTTTTAAAATATTATTCTTTTGTAAACACTCTAAGCTTTACAGCACTCATAAGAGAAAGGTCAGAGGGCTACAGTGAAAATATTCTTCAAACCCCAGTTTTTGCAGCTTGGTTTATCTATCATTCATTTCAACCACCTTGTTACTTTCATCAAATGATGGGCTTCTCTTCTCTCCTCTCAATCAGATGAAATTATTGATCACAGCCCATGAGAAAGTAATAGATTGCTGATTCAATTACCATTATATTAGACTGGAAAACTTCCTGTCTGTAGCTGCAACTTCACCACGGCTGTTCCTTTCATGTCATACAAGGATAACATGTGGTGAGCTACTTTGTAGCTCGGAGTGCTGTATAAACACAAGCAAGGGGGTTAATTCAATTCATCATGTTTTGGTTAATCATAGATTCACGGTTCTGGGTGGGTGAAGCCATGAGCTCCAATGCTTCATTGGTCAATCTAGTCTCCTGGGTTAAAGTCAATTTCCTAATGTATGAAAATCTAGAGTGTTTATTTAAGTGTTCCTAAATACTCCCAGTTGCAGGTAAGGGATTACATAACTGGGATGGAAGGAGAAGAGGTAGTAGCATACAGGGGTAGCCCTGCCAATATTTTTTAGCTACTGTTAGTCATGAAGGATCAGACTTAGTCTAGCTAACAGATTTACTGATGCTGCAAGGTTGCAAGAATTTCTCCAACTGCCCACTGAACACCTGCATTCCCTAGATAAGATAAAGATTCTCTTATCTGCATTCCCTAGATACAATAAAGGTTGGACCTCTGGCATTTGTGTATGTGTAGTGACTCAAGGCTGATTCCCCTCTTAATCTCTGACTCTGCCCTTCCTTCTCCCACATCTATTTTGCACAAGTGACATACTAAAAGAATGGAGGTGTAGTTGCTGTCATCTTGACA
>JANHZU010004234.1:71898-82814 GCA_032468055.1 Acrochordus granulatus
AGGACTCATTGGAGAAGACTGTGATGCTGGGAAGGATTGAAGGGAAGAGGAGAAGGGGACGGCAGAGGATGAGATGGGTGGATAGTATCATAGATGTGATAAGCGTGGGTATGGTGGATTCTGGGAGACAGTGAGGGACAGGGAAGACTGGCATGCTGCAGTCCATGGGGTCACAAAGAGTTGGATATGACTTAGTGACTGAACAGCAACTTCATTCCATATTGATTTGTTAAGTAATCCATTCTTTTTAATCCTTTAGATACATAAAATCAGAAAGCGACAATGCAAACAGTCTCTTTGGTCTGATTTTTTACAATTAGCTGTACAATAAGACTTTCTATGTTTCAGGATCTTTCTTAAAATAATTTTCATTCCAAAATAAATTGGTTAAATAAGCAAATATATTAGGTTTCCTTGCCACAGAATGAACAATGCTCTTCCCATATATCATTCTCCCATCTAGTATAATATGTCTGCTGCTTTAGAGCACACACAATAAGTTAATTAGGCTGTGGTTAGGAATTATTTGTAAATGTCATATTAGCATGCTACTTTTGTTCTAATGCTACATGGAAAGAGCCACAAAGCTGGTGTCACATGCCTTATGCAGTGTGTTTTTCTTCCAGTCTTCCTTTCTCAGTTTTATTCGCCAGCCAGATAAACTAATGAGTTATTAAACAATTGTCTGACGGCTGTTGTGTCAAGGAGACACTTGGACATTGCATAGCTACATTGTTAGCAACCAGAACTCTTCTTCTAAAAATTGCCCAAACGCTGCTGTTGTGATTCTGTTGTATGTTTGCCGTGATTAATAGTTCCTCTCTAGTCAATTTAAAACAAAATAATTATAGTAAAACCCTCATATTTTTAAAATTTAAGTCTTTCCACTCTTCTCCAACAGATGTTTAAAAATGGATTTCGTAGACAATGAGTAAATACGTTGGACCCAAAATCAAAGTTTTTCCAATTTCCAAACATGCAACTTTTAATCAAAGTCATGCTTTAAATGGGGATGGGTTAGGATGTTATATTTTTGCAAATGGAAAGCCACAAAGAAACAGACTTACAAAAAGCAGGCTAATTTTGCTTGCTACAGTGAAAAAGGGATGAAGATGGACACATTTGAGACACAGTGCTCCACCATTTCAAAACAATGGATGTTTTGTTCTTGATTTTACAAGAAGTGAGATCCCACTTTTCAGCTGATGGATCAGTATGGATAGAAACAACAATTCCCAGCCCTTCTGATATCCTGATCCACCCATCTTATTGATTTATGAAGGCAACCTTTGTTTCCTTTTGCCAACCAGAGATCATAAAATAAGTACCTTACCTTTGTGTATTAATTGGATTTGGATTCCAACGCTATGATTCACCTGCTGTGTATTGACTGGTTTAGCAGCCTCATGTTCCCCAGATTTCCTGGTTGATTTTTTGCTTGTCTTTCTCCCTTTGTGGATGAGGTTTTGCTGTGTAAACCATACCAGGTGCAACTTCACTAATTGCAATCTCTTTGTGTTTCTTTATAAGCCAGGCACCACCTTAATGGGAGATCTTCATCATCTCCTTCATCATCAGTCAGACAATATTAATAATGATAAAGCAGTAAGATTTCTACCTAGAAAGTACAGTTGTTTGATTCAAACACAATTGTTAAGTTGAATTCTAGTCACTCTAGATAGACAGATGAAATTAGAACACACCTACTCTGAGAGAGAGAGAGAGATTAATTATCTGCTCATCTATTTTTTAACACATATATTGC
Organism: Acrochordus granulatus; assembly: GCA_032468055.1. Taxonomy (NCBI): domain Eukaryota; kingdom Metazoa; phylum Chordata; class Lepidosauria; order Squamata; family Acrochordidae; genus Acrochordus; species Acrochordus granulatus. Next base: position 73,664 of record JANHZU010004234.1, read on the forward strand.
ATAATGCTATAAATGCAATGTGACATAGGTTCAAGACAGTATTTTAAAAATTAACTCCTACCCCTTGAGATGTGTATGCTCTTTGTTTTCTTGCCCTTCAACAAGGTCTTGAAGACCTGGCTTCTCCACTGGATGTTCAGCCAATATGGTGAATGAGCCCTGATTGATGTGGAATAACGGTGGGCTAGTCTTAATTCTTTTCTGCTTTTCCAATATTTTTATTTAGTATTTGGTGTTTGCTTCTGTCTTATGTTAGCTGCCCAGAGTCACAGTTTGTGAGCTGGGAGGTCTTATAGATTCATTCATTCATTCAATTAGTCACTTTGCAGAGTGAGATGGGCAGTGTATAAATTTAATAAATAAAATATTTGTAAGATGGAGCTTTGCCTCCACTTTGTCCAACTCCATGTTCTTCTGAAATTCATAGAATTTTGAAAACTCTCTCTGAGATTCAAGACACATTTTAAAGCAGTCTCTTTACTCCAACTCTGCACAGAGGATACATCTACTATATTTCATGCAGAGAAGTTCTATTGCATTGGTGGTTAAACCACTTGACATGATAGTTGGATAGGATTTGCATAAATAGGGGAAATCTTCAAATACCGAGGCAAAGATAATTCAGAAAATACCTAGTACTATTCTACTATCAAATGCTTGGGGATTTTAAAATGAGCCATAAATATTTTAAAGAAATGATCCAGTGCCACCTTTCATTATTCTTTTTAATAACTTTTTCAGAAGCCTGGATTTATCTGGACATTACCAGCTAAGATGTACAGTAAAATAAAGGTTTAATTTCTTCCAGAAAAATCATCTTGGAAGTTGTATGGGTAGGTAAAGATTTGTGGTGTTGATGGTCATTTCTCATAGAAAGATAATTGATAAGAACTAGAAGTTTTTGAATGGCTGAATATGTGAATTTAATTTCTGAAACCAACTTGGTGTTAAGAAATGTGTGAGCCAAACATGGAAAGGAATGAGAAGAGTTGACCAGCCCTCTCCTTTTGTCAAGCTCTGATTATTTGTTTTAACAAGGGCATGTAGCCAAAAAACCCTCTCTTTTTCCCTTCACACACTCTTGCATATTTTAAAGCTTGAAAGTCTCACAGCCCCTTACTCCCCTACTAGCATCCCAGAAATAGGTAGATAAATTGGCCAAGAATCCATATAGAAGCAGAAGTGGAAGGAAAGAGTTCCCCAAAGAAATTTGGTATGGGTCTTGGGAGAGGCTGTGGAAGCAATGGAAAGATGAAATAAATAAATCTGAAGTGGCTTTTTTATTTTATTTCCTGGCTAGCCAACATGTACTATATGCATCTGCTCCTTCCTTCCCATAGGGATATCCTCACAGACCCGTCAGCTGATTTTATTCTTTTTCTCTTAACTCAAGTTTTGCAGAGATGCAATGTTGTTGAATGGCTTGGAGTACATTTTTTCTACTCGAGAAAGGATTTTTGTAGAAAAGATAATTCTGGATTCTTCCATTTTCAATAAAGCAAATGGAGATATAAACAAGGGTTGGCATTGCAAGAGAATATAAATCTGTTTTGGTTATTATTTTTGAGTAGCATGGATTTGGATCATCTTGTGGTTGAAGATATTTTTGAAACACTGAGTCAATGGATCTGAGATGATGAATTTTGCTTTCATATTTGCTTTTTTTAAAATGCCAATGTCATGTTCCTTCCACCCTACTTTGAAGCAATACACAGGTTTTCTCAACTTTTTAATCAACAGTCTGGACATAACAACAATATTCAAGAACTAACCAGTCCCTGATTGTTAGGTCAAACTTTTACAGCGATTAATATAAAAATATTTTCTATTTTATATTAATATAATATATAAATTAAAATTAATATAAACATCTTAGATTGCTGCTTTAGATAGTCCGTTCTAAGATTGCTTTATCTTTATATTTTTAAATGAATATTTTTGATGATGTGATTTATAAACTTCAACTGATCCAATTGAATGCTTGAATTGTTGAACTTGCACTAGTGTGCACAAATGTTCTACAATTTGATATCTCCCTTTTTATCTTTCCTTCCTTCCTTCCTTCCTTCCTTCCTTCCTTCCTTGCACTGGAAACAATGCATAAGTGATCACACAAACAGTTGCATAATGATAGCTAAAACTTCTTTCTACACCCATAGGTTGCATTTTGACAATGAATACTTTTGCTCCATTCAGAAACTAGTAGAAAATGAGAAAAAAATCCCTCCCAGACAATAAAAGAGGAAAGAACAAGAATGTTTTCAGTGCAACATAAAACCCCATCTTTTAACTTCAGTCTATTTTTTTTAAAGTGATCCTTCTTAGTAGATTGGGCAAGAGGTGGGGAGAGGAGAAATCCAGATTAAATAAATCATTAAATTTTCTCAGGATGTTATCCACCTTGTTCCACATTACAATTTGTTTTCATATGAACAGCAGTAATATATATGTATATATATATATAAAAAACATAAGCAGATGTCGGTCCTGAAATGACACTTTCTCCAGTCAGGGTCAACAGATCTCTGCTTTTTTCAAGCTCAGGATCAAATTAAATTGATGTTAAGCCCATCTTTAGCAATCATATCAGAGTTTATATATGGTGATAATCCAGCTTTTGAAGAGCTAAACATTCTGTCCCATGTTAACTTTTTTTGCAAGAAAAAATAGTAAATTCTTTTCACCTTAGTGTTAAGGAAATTTCAGAATTGTGCTTGGGTCATAAGAAGGCCCCCATAATAAATGAAGAGAGTAAATTGTCACCCACTGTAGACTACGTCTTGTATCATTTGTTGCTTTTTTGGAGTACAGAGTGTGGGTTAAAACAATTCCTGCTATACTCAGATGGTTCATATTTAGAGTATTCTGTCTGCCATTCCTGTTAGATTGTGGGACTGATCTTACCCTGTCCTCCTCTGGAGATTCTTGTCACTTAGAAATAGAGAGTCCACTGCAAAAACAGATTTCTTCAAAATCAAAACAAATCAAATCAAAAAAGGAAAAAAAATCACCAATAACACAATGATGAACAACTATCTATTCCCCCCCACTTCTGAGATTGGAAAAACAAGTCATAGTATCCATTTGAGTCTGAATTTGCTGCTGAATAGCTGTGGTGGTAAGAAGACCAGTTTTCTCATTGTCTAATTTTTAGCTTACAATTTAGTTTAATTTTTTTTCTGATTGGCTTTCTGCTTTTATACTTAAATGCTATTGGCTGCTTAGAGTCCATTTGGTTCCAAGTGATCAGATCAGTTTTATAAACAAATAATAAATACATCCAGGGTTACCTTCCACTCCCTTTTGCCAAATTCTCAATAAGGGCACAGGAAGTAAGTGGAATTGACTGGAGGAATGTTCTTGTCTCTCTTAACAAAGCCAACTTTTTCATGGATTACTTGAGTACCAGACCCTCTACTGGATTTGCCAATTAATTTGGGGCAATGTTCATTATTAGCAGCCCCTCTCAGATGAGGAGATCATCTCAGCTGTCTCAGAAATTCCACATCAGCAAGACATATTCCACACAATGCCACAGAGACAATTTTATTCCTCTTTGCATTCTTTATGTGTAACGAAGTGTGCAAATGGGATAATCTACATCTGAATTCCATTTGTATAACAACTCTATGTGTTTGTGTGTGTGCATCTGGATGTTTAACCTAGTTGGCATCCATCTGAGGTTCCCATTTCTTTTGATCACATGAATTTTGGAAAAAAAAATGATTGGTGGAAACAGGTGGAAACATTTTGGAAGGAAGCAGCTACATGTTTGCTCATTGGGAAACAATGTGCTGTGATAACCCATAAATTTGTAAATTTCCATCTAATCTTGGAATTCTTCCTTCTCCCTGCTTCCCCAAGACAGAAGATCTACATCCGTACAGGGCAGCTAGATAGATAAAGTTCCTTCCCGGAAGATAAATGTTTCCAGCCAAGATAAAAGTCCATTTTTCCCTATCTTAAAAAAATAACAAAATGGAACAATATAGTGACGTCTTCAAGTCTCCAGGACTGATTTGGTTCTACTAATTGGATGAGACATTTCTGACTTTTCTTCTGGGGTGAAAACTCAGCCGCCGCCATCAATACCAGCATAATTTTAAGACCAGCTTATTTCATTCAAGATTTGGCAAAGTTATCCTTAATGATGCCTGAAAGGGTCAACACTGTGATCCATTTACCGAGGGAGTTAAAACCATTCATCCCACCAAGGCTTTGAAGAGGACTTACTATTTTCTAAATTCAGTTCAAAGATTTGGCTCTAAACTTTAAAAGAGAAACTCTCAAGAAAGTGTATGCTAAAGTTTACTTCCTTCCAATACATGTTTTAACATCTACTAAGAACATTCCCTTTCTCAGACCTACTCCAAGGTTGGACTACAGAACATAAATGAGAAAGGTTTACTGAAATCTCTTTTCTCTTACACCAAAGACCGAGTCTGTGACGTTCCCAAACTCTTCAACCTGACTTTTGATTTCAGAGTTAGGCTGAGCTGAAATAAATTCAGTTTTGTCTGTGAGTGACAAAATAAGACAGGATGGAATCTGATTCTGCTGGTGGTGACACGATATACCATCAATTCTATATCATTGCTTGGGGGCTGTGACCACTATCAATGTATAGCTAGTTTTGCAAACTTTCCACTGCTGGAAGTGAACATGGCAAAGAACAGAACTTCAAACTGAAGCTCTAATTGCTATCAAGCCCAATATTTAAGTGTGCAGCTTAAAAAGGAAGGAAAGCTTGATTAGCTATAGATGAGAAGTCAATTATTTCAGAACATGTAAGAGGAAATTTATGTCTTCGCTAATGAACTGCTCTTTATGCCCTTAAATCTTTAAAACGGGGGACGGTGGAACTCGGATCCTACTAATTTAGTTTTCCGTGCTATTTTTCTTCTTGCATGTTATATAACAACAGATTAAAAAAAACAAATACTGACATTTACCTTCCTTTCTACCGTTGAGAGGGAGAAAAAAGTAGTGTCAAGTGGAGCTCTAATGATGATTTAATGGAAATGCCCCAATTATGTTGTTGAAATACCCTTACAAAAGCTCACAATCTAGAAAAAGTGGTTCTTACACACCCAGAGTAGGCAGTTTCTATGACTTCTCAGTGGCTGACTGTTAGTTTTTGCGAGATTTCTAGTTGCTTGTATTTTCTGAATCTAAGGATACTTGCTAAAACATTTGCTAACGTTCTCTATATTCTGTGTGGGTTACATGCAGGCAACCTCAAGTTAGATTCCCAGTGTGAAACTGGTGGAAACTTTAACAACTGATGCCCTAACCATGGATCTAAGAATGATTAAGGTAGCATCTAAGAATATAAGCAGTTCCAAGCAAGGTGCTTTTTTGCAAAATTAGGTTGTTCAGATCTGATCAATTCACTATTTCCAGATATTGAGGAAGTCCTTTTGATTTCATTCCGAGGGCTCCAATCATGGTTGCAATAACAACGGATTTTCTTTCCCATTAGCATTTAACTTTGATCTGTAAGCCCTGGTATTTTGTATTTTTTTCCAATGGTTTTTATTATTATTTTGCTGACCTAAATTATCATAAATAATCTTTAATTGTAGCTAATTAGTTGATGGACAGGCAATAGTATTATCTAAACTGTTTAGAACTAGGCTTAATGATAATCTCGATTTTTTTTATTAAATATAGACAATAGGAAAATGCCCTGCCAGTGAGATTACCAAAAAGTAGCAATATCCTTTAAAATGCCATCTGTAGCAAAATCAGTCCCTATAAAAACTACGAAATCTGTGGCCCTCCAAAGATTAAGTTTCAAATTTTAAATAATTTTTAATAATTTAGTGTTCTATAAACGTCCTTTCCCTGCCATAAACTTAATTTTATTCTGAGGACAGGAAATCATTTCTAAAGCATTATTTGGAAGTAAGCAAACCTTACAGAACAAAACAGGATAGAGGAAACTGGAAAATCTATCCATCTTTCTTTCTTTTTTGCTTTTCAAAATCTGCTATGTAATAAAGATCTTCCACAAATTTTAATTAATTGGGTTTAAAGAATTTCCTTCCTTCCTTCCTCTCTCACTCTCTTAATCCCTTCTCCCTTCCTTCCTTCCTTCCTTCCTTCCTTCCTTCCTTCCTTCCTTCCTTCCTTCCTTCCTTCCTTCCTTCCTTCCTTCCCTTCTTCCTAGACCAGACTGGCTGAACCTATTAGTTTATTTTGATTATTAAATACAGAAAGCATCTGCTCACCACACAACTTGTCTTTTTTATATTAGTTCCACATCACTCCTAGCTCTGATTTTTAATCAAAACAGTATTCAGAATATGATTCCAAAAGATTATATTTTGAGAGATTTGCGATATATATCTTGCTGGTATGACAGATTGCAGGGAAATTGGAGATAGGTGGATAATCTGCAGCAAGGCCTGTTTGACCTTTAATAATAAGAGATGTGGAGGAAGGGAAATAAAACAAATCTTAAAAGACTCCTGCTAGGTCACCCTAATTCAGTGGCTGATTCATCAGACCTCAGTGGCTGTATGTTGAGAGTGACCTGTAATCAATGCTTCTTGAATTAATCTTTGTAAGGAAAATCAGTAGAATTCTACCAAGAACAACCAGAAATGGTTGGCATGTTGGCTAAAGAACTGGGTGCTATGGGAGTTAAGCATAGGTAGGCTTCCCAAGTTTACATATAGTTAATTCTGGTTGCTTATATATCTATTTGCTGGGTATCTAAAGCCAAGAATAATGGTCCAGCTTGAAAAAATCCCCCAGTTTCCTCTCTGAACATCAAACTTCTAAAGATCAAAGCCATTGATCCATAGTTCACTTTTTTTTCCTAAGTTGTTCAAGGTAGGATGCCTGCTCCCAGTTTATTTATCCTTAGGACACCCTTTGAGCAGATTAGATAGCAAGTTGCACAAGGAACTTTCCACTTGAACTGAGATGCAATTCTGTCCTCTCCACCACTGTTACTCTTCCAAGTATATGTAGAAATGTTGCGGGAACTTTAGACCAATTCAAATGAAATTCCTCTTTGGGACCTTAGCCTTTCTCAGATGTTCCCTACAACATGCTGTAAATCTGTGGTCATGCTCATAGGCCTTATGTCTTTGAGAGGGTGGGATATTTTTAGTGATTAGGTTTATATCTCATTTTTCATTCAGGAGCCCAAGGTGTGATAGATAGCCACACTCTCTTCTTTCTTCCCACTGCAACTGAAGTATATTCAGCTGAAGAGAATGACTGGTCTAACATCAACCAGGGAGCTCCTTGGGTGGATTAGTATATGACTCTCACCATTCTTAGCCTGACATTTTAACTACAGTTGTTTGGCTACTAGGTGGACCAGAGTAGGCTATCAAAGCAATGTAATATACCTCAGTAAAACAAATATTTCCAACACTGTATCTTGAAGAAATAAATATCTCTGGGTGAAACAGCTGCACAATGTCCATTTTCAAAGCCAGCTGCAGCTGCTCCACATAGATTTAGTGTTTAATGCAAGAAGTCCCATTGCTTGGATTTTCTGTACTAACTGTATTGTCTTAGGACAGAGGCATCTTATAATCAAGATCAACACAATAATTACTATTCTTTTCATTTCAGTCCAAAAGAATTTCTGTAGCTTGTGACTTGGTTTAATATACTGTATTCTCTCTGAATGATCTCAGGTCAAGCAGGATCTACGTTTGTAAAAATCAAGCTGTGCTCTGTTAATTTCATGGATTTCTTCAGGTGAGGCTTTTGGGCAGCAACATGGTATCAGTTTGTCATACGTCTCCTACAAGAAGTTTCTCTAATTTCCTTTTGTTTAAATAATAGTTTTTATTAAAGTTGAAAAATACAAAGATAAAAAAATCAATACAAATTCAGGAAGATATCAACGAGGAAAAGTGCAAATGTTTCTCCATTTCCCATGAAATTCTCCTGGAATTTCACTCTCATCTCCAAGTGTTAACCAGGTCTCACCCAGCTAAATTTTCTGGATTGGCTACACATTATGCATTACATTGGATAAAAGTGGTCTTGGGCTTTAAATAGTTGGATCCACTGGTATTTGTTTCTAGCTTTCAGTGCATATAGGAAGTGATGGAACTCTTTGATTGAATATCAAGGTAGACTTGGTGTACCTCTTGAGTAGGAATGGAAAGGGAAATCTTGAAAACTGCCTTACAAAACCCTCTGAAGGGGGCTAATACTCTTTAATACATGCACCAATCCTTTAAATCGGACTTGAAATAATGTTTATCCTTCTACAACTTAATTTCTGTGCCTGAAAATTGCAGCTTGGGTTATTTCTTCCTTGTTCTCCTGTCCTCATCCAGAAAGAATGCCAAATAGGGACTGCAAAACAGGATGAATAAATCATGTCTGGGTACCTGAATGGCAACCTATGAAGGTGGATAGAGTTACATCTAAATTAAGAATAGCAGGTTTACATACAGGAACACATATGTCACCAAATGGTCCCACTTGATATGAAGCTGAACAATCTTTCCTTTAAATTTTGCACTTCCCTGTAACAGAAGAACAGTGTTCACATGCCTGTATATAGATTTCTATATATAAGCATGTCTGTCAAACCAAGAAACTGCTTTTTAATGCCATGGTTGTGTTCTGAATTAACTTCAGACATTATAAGAACTCGGCTAGTAATGATCGATAATCCATAATGACTCTTTCATTTGCCACGGGCCATGTGGCTCTCAGCAAACCCACAGAGCATAAATATTTCTGCTTATTTTTTATTTCCTTGGTAAATGCACTAAAATGTATGCATATTTGTGTGTGTTCCAGGATAAGCTTTCAAAGCAGCTGATAACTATGTGAAAAAAATTACAACCACATTTGAAATAATCTATAAAACAGACATTATTTGGAGAGGCAGGATTCAATTTCAATTACAGAAAGACCTTAGTAACTGTTACAATGGCACTGAAAAAAGTCACTTTTGAACAGCCTTTGCACTTATGATGGTTGCAACATTTGCATGGTCACATGATCAAACTTTGGGTACTTGGCAACCAGCATGTATTTATAATGGTTGTAATGTCCTGGTATCACATGATCATCATTAATGACTTTCCCAGACTGCTTCCAAAAAGCAAAGTTATTGGGGAAAGCCAGATTCTTTAACAACTGTGTGATTCACTTAACAACT
>JANHZU010004235.1:54265-71954 GCA_032468055.1 Acrochordus granulatus
ATGTTTATATGACAGTGAGTTTGGGAATGTAAAAAGATGCATGAGAGTAAATACTAGAGTGTCTAGACTGATGCAAATATGTAAATATGTGAAAAAATATATATTTTTACTGGTAGTCCTCAACTTACAACTTACAGTTGGGACTGGAATCTTGGTAGTTGAGCAAAGCATCATTAAATGAGATGCCCACATGACTACTTTGCTCAACAATTGCAATCTCAGCTCTCCGGGTTGTGGTTGTTACTTAGAGAGGAAGAGCTGCCTGCCAAAAGATGGCAGGTATCTCCTCTCTGTGTTCAGAAGGGAATTCCTATGGCGGGCTACAGAAACAAGGCTAAGACCTTCAGGATCCCAGCTTTGTTTCTGCAGCACACTGGAGGACTTCAGCTGCCATCTGTGCATGGATGGGAACTCTTTGACAAGCTCCAGAAGCAAAGCTTGTAACCCAAAGATTCAAACTTCATTTCTGCAACCGATTGGAGGAGTTCAGTTCACCTCTGTGCGTGGAAGGGAACTTCTTTGATGGGATGAAGAAATGAAGTTCAGACTTAGAGGATCCAAGCTTTGTTTCTGCAGCTCACCACAGGATTTTCCCTCCCCTCCATCCTCTCTAAAGTTAGTGGAATAGGGAGTCATGTCCAAAATATTAGTATCAGTGCTAGTATGTGGTTCTTAACAATTTAGCTGAAGGGACTTCAGAGTCTTGAAAATTAAATATTTTGATTAAACTACAGTTCTGAATATGTTTTTTTGTTAAGAAACTATGTAGTTTCTTGTTAACTCTCAGGTGCTGCTATTGTTTATTGATAAAATGCTTTTTCAAGAATGTAAAATTATATTTCTTTACTTTAGTCTTTCCCACTTAGGAGTTTGATAATGTCTGTCCTCCCCACAGGCTGATACCTAGATTTGAACAGCACTGTCCCTTTTGCTAACTGCTACAGACTGGTTTTGGCCAGAAGCAAATATTATACAAATTACATAAATAGTTACTTTGCTATGTATAATGCCTGAATGATACTCTTATTTCATTTAACAGAACCTCATCCTTCCTAGTGTTGTGATGCATATTCTATCTTTAAACATGGACCAATCAATAGATATTGAAAATATAAATAATAACAGCAAAAATAAAGATAAATTTTAATAGTATTTAAAAAAACTTTTTAGTATTCTATAGCAGCTGTCACCTGGTAAAATCTAATTATTTCCTTAGAACCCACCGGAATTGTTCAAGAAGATTTGTTTCATTTCTAACTGCTGCATTAAACACTTGGCTAAGCTTCCCTGACTAAGATAGCTGAATGTGCATTTTGCATATATTTTTATGAACTTTCCACTGACACATGTAGAGAAAGTATATATCATGCATGATAACCTGTTGAATGATTTAAACGTATAGGTGAGGGTTCTATAAAAGAAAAAAATTATTTGCAGAATAGAAATTCTCTGAAGCAAATTATTCTACAATGAACATATTAAGTCAAAATCTGTTTCCTTCATTGATGTAAATATTAGTAAAGCTCTAAAAAAGGATAGGGTTCAATGTTTTTACTTTTTCCTTTACCTCCAGTATCTTAGATCTTCAGTGATTTGGCTATGGCTATGGATTTTTAAATCATCAGATCTCCTGTGACCTTTTCTGTTTTTTGTGATGCCCACAAGAACTGCCATCTCTGAACAACAGAAATTAATGCAGGCTTCTTACAAGGTTTGAATTCACAAAATGCAGCTGAACTCTTGAAGGCTGCCTACAACGGGCCACATTTAGAATATATTAGAAAGAAATGTAGATGCTGGGAAATGAATCACAACCTAGTTAATAAATTACTAGTGAATGATAGAAACTATCTCTTCCAAGAGAAAACACCAGGTATCTTCAAATAGTATTATCAAAAAGATACGGCATGATTGTCTACAATGCATTATCTGTTCTAATCAGAATTTTCAACTACACAGCCTAAAATCAGCAGTCTTGTCTTAGTACTAACACTGATTTCATTGTTGGGTAAGAAGAGTGTTGCTAACTGCATTCCTATGAACAAAACATGCTTAGCTGAAAGTGTTCCCAATGAATCAGTGCATCTGATTAATCAATGAAAGCTATGCCATTATATTTCTTTTAGTTTTCAAGGTGCTCACTTGATAACTTTTGAATTTTCCCCCAAAATACCTCTGATGCAGTTTCCTCCTCCATTTTTGATATAAATAAAACACAATGTCAAAAAAGTCCATTTAATATTTTCAGAGGACCTGGAGAGATTCACCTGCTTTTGTTCCTTCAAGGCGGATATTAAAACTACATCTAAAATACCAAACATCTCCTAGATGGATTCTAAATACTACTCTTTTCTCTCATTAAACAAGTTCATGACCTAAGAAGATATGAAGAAATGTTGCTGATAAATTCTCCAGCAATTTAAGTATATAATTTTCAAGCGCAGAATCTGAAGCATATGATAGATCGGTGAAATAACTGATCTATGCAATCAATTAATGAATGTGTGCATTCCAAATGGTGCCCAATCTAAATATAATGTCCCCAACGATGTCAAAAAAAACACCCTTGTCTGCGCATCTGTACAGGATGTTGCCAAATGTCCTCATGTGAAGATGACTCAAATGTTTCAGGCATAGGTAACTCTGGTGAGCAGTTAATTCAGTCCTTTACTTGTTTTGGCGCACAAATCTTGATTTGCCTCCTCTGACGCCCTCTGGTGTCTGCAGCCCACTCTCTGGCACTGCTTATCCAGTTGCCTGCTGAAGCAGAGCCAAAGCCATTCCCACTGATGATGTCACCTCTTTCCTCAACCACTGTGAGGTGAAAGCTGTAACTTCAGACTTCGGAGGTGGGCTGCACGCACGTAACTGGAATGCTATCCCCCTCGCTCTTTCTCAGTGAGGGAGAAGGAAACTGACACAGAGAAAGCGCCTACCATCGCCTGCTGATGCTGCTTTTTGTCTGTGGTTTCTGAAACAGAGAGACTTTATACCCATACTGGAATTACTGTGGTCCGGCATTTATAAATGGAATTTCTAGATTTTTTTTTCAACTGCAGCCTGCTGGTAAGTATTTTCACTGCTTTCTTATAATTTGCATTCAAGTTTGATCTTCTTTTTCCATTCAGAAATTATTACGTTCAACTAAACTGAATGAGGAAAGAAAAATAAGGGGCATGAAGAGACTGTTTCAAAATCAACAATGCTATGAAAAGCAGCATTTGTAACTATATGAGTCTTTTTTTTAAAAAAAAGCTGATGATTAAAATTATACATTCAAACTGAAGCTCTGTGGTTTAAAACTAATGTTATCTAAATAATCAAATGGCAGACTTCGGTGTTGTGTTCAACAAAATCCTAAAGAGCATAGAGAGCACACCAAAATTCAACGTGCACATTTTCTCCTATCTCCAATGCTATATAGGAAGCATGTGTGTTCCCTTAATATTTATTTTTACAGCGAAACAAGGAGATCAATAGTCCTTTAAAAATGAGTGCTCCATGCAACAGCATCATTTTAGTCCTCTTGGAAGAAGTTTTATTATTCTTTGAAATGGATAAGCAAACAGCTACACCTAGATTTTAAAGCTTGCATTACTACTGAAATCACATATTTGTTTGATGCAGTCTAACACATAAGATAGACTACTACTACACACATACACATCCACACACTCATCACATGCATACTCATACACTTCTGCACATACAATAATCTTTCTTCAATGTGATGCCAAAGATGCCTCTAGTATATGACTTGTATTACAAGCCAACACATCTAGTAAGGCAAATTAAGCCAATAAATCTAATGACACTTTAGAGTATCTATCACACAGAAAAATAGAGATTGCCGCACTGATTTTTTAAAACAATATTCTAGGTATTTTGTGTAATAAGCTTTTGCAATGTTTTATTTCTGGAAGCCCAGAGCCTTTATGTTGTAACAATAGATATGATTAAGTGGACTATTGTAAAATTATAAATAAAGGATGTATATTTAAATTAAAATGTTAGAACATTTATGCAAAACAACAGGATACAATTTTAAAAGGCCTACTGTTTCAATAGATTCATTTAAAACTTTATTTTAAAAGAGAAGAATGAACTAAATGTATGGCTTAGTTGTATAATATTGGTTTTTACAGAGAATTGTCTAATTGCAACAGATTTTCTTCCATTAAATAAATGCATTAGAATTGATAATATATTATCTTCAATCCTGATTAAACTATAATCCAGGGCTCATTAATTTATTTAGGAGTAAACTACATAGAGATGTAATCTTAGTGGACAGTCCTGTGCTTAGTTCATTATTCCTTTCAGAAAAGTATACATTGCTTTCTAAACATCATTCAGAATAGTATAATTCACATTAGAATTGCTTCATGTACATGTAAGTTATTAAATAACTGCCTAGCTATATACACATACAAATACTCATACAGAGTTTAATTCCGCGCAAGAGCTATGTTTATAGATGGAAGTATGGAAAATAAGTTCAATACTTCTCCACTAAAAACAGCCCCATGTTGTGTAAATACTTGAACCTACAATCAGTAAGTAGTTTAAGATTTCAGTTAAGAGATTTGTTTCAACTGCTACTTTGTACCAGCAAGGATCATTCAGAGTTGATCTAAGTGCAGTAAATAAGATTCAGATGTCAAACAATGAACTTATGACCAGTATTATCTATGACTAACTACTTAACCTAGCAGGGTGAAAAGTCTGTTTTACTTAGCCTTTTAAATACTAATATAAAGAAATAGTAATTTACAACTTAAATAATTTATATTAAGTATTATTAAATACAAAATCACTAAATGCAAAATCACTGAAATTGCCACAATGAAATTTTGAAAAGAGGTAGAAAGGAAAAAAATGCTTTTTTTACTTTCTTTTCAAGAAGTTATTCTCTAATTTGGAAAAAGTGGAAATTTGGATTACACTTTTAAACCTTTGATTACACAAATTAGTTCTACACATATGACACTCTAGTTCCAAAGCAATATGAATTTCAAGTTATTTATATAGGACTACATCTTATATTTAAAAACCTTTTATGAAACCTTTAATGTTTTCGGAAAAGTTTTAGTATGTGCCATGAAAACTAGATTGCTAGCATTTTTCTACATATAGATAATATGTTGGACTGAATAAACATATTTTGCTTTCCAACATTTCAGACATCAAAATTGAGAACAGAGGATTCATATGTATAAGTTACAGTGGAAAAAATCCTCCATTTTTTAAAATTTCAGACACTATTCACGAGGTAAGATTTCTTTCACTTCAAAGCATTTTTTCTAGTTCTGTCTTCTTATCTTTTCCTTTAAGGAACACTGGCCACCTACTTACATCAAACTTTATTTATATTATTGAGATCTTCAAACTGTATTTCATTTTAGAGTGCAATCTTCCTGGACAATGAGTGTTAACAGTATAACCACAATGAGAAATAAATGCTTCTTGCACAATGTATTTGTTTCTCTGGAATCTTCCACTCTCTTTCTACCAGAAGCCTTTGTGATTAAAGCATGAAATGAGACAGTTGCATTAAAAAAGAGAGATTTGCAGTTGCTGTGTAGGGATTTCTTGCAGTATGTGCTACCCTCCAGTGGGCAAAAATTTTGTGTTCAAGTTACAGCAGTCTCCGCTTGTGTTAATAAAGAGTGCTGCCCTATGACTCAAACAATTAATCCATTTGATAATTAGTTTTGTTTTTCTCCTCAAGTGTAAATAAATAAAGAACCCAGAACTTTTATAATATAAATAAAGGGATTTATGAACAACAGCAGTGCTTCTTTTTGTGCATCGGAAGTTGAAATCTAAACATTAATTTAACTGCATTAGATTCCAATTATTTTTCAGATATTTATTATTTTCAGAATTTCAGATTCATACAATCATTATCAAAGCAATAAGACATAACTATAAAATTAAAACCTAAAATTGACAAAACATGTTAAAACTGTTCTAAACATTACCAGTAAAATATGTACTGGTAGTGTTAAACATTACTATTTGGGAAATAAACTAACCAAAAATACATAAAAAGCCAGGAATCATTGCTATCTAAAATATGAGAAACTAGAAAAATCTATTGCAGGATGGTATCTATTTGTAAGGGTCAAAGGTTACATATTGAAAATTTATTCCAGGTATACACTAATATATAAAAAATCAAATATTTTTAAAAATTTCATAGCAATTGTTCTCTTACATTTGAGTAAATTAAACAACTTTTGAAAGATACAGGTTGGGTAAAGTTGAAATTCTAATTTAGAAATGGTCCTACTGAACTCAAAGTTGAACACATAAAGAAATATAGTATAAAATATGAAGTCCTAAATGTACTGATCTACAAATATTGCCTCTGAACAAAATGCTATTACACTTGGGAGGACAGGAGTTGGGGTCATTCTGTAATTTACCCCAGAAGTGGTTCTGGTTTTGTTGGTTGGTTGTCTTTTTGGTTTTTGTTTGTTTGTTCCTTCCTTTTATAGGTGAACAATATTTCAGTATTGTTCATGCTTGCAACAGATTAAAAGTTTAGTCTGGTGAATATTGTTTATAATTTGTTTAAAAGTTGTAAAAGTATTTTTAAAAAAACAGGCAATATTTAATGAGAGAAATATCCTATTCTTTTTAGGCTGGCAGAGGCTGCGATAGGAGATATCCTTGCTCACATTGTTGTTTATAGAACTCTAAACTTCTGGAAAAGCCATTAGCATCAAAATTTAAGATTAAAATAATTTAAAGATGAAAACTGAGAACAAAACTGAAATAATAGCTCTATGTACTGCTTATTTACATAAGCCATTGAAATAAGAGAAAAGTATAGAGGATTACTTCTTAAGAAAGCTTCATTATCTTTTGCCCCAAGGAGGATATTTTAACTTCCTTGCCCAATATAAAATATAAAACAGAAACTGAACTAGTTTCCTGAAATACTATTTTCATATAAATTGTACTCACAGGCAGTATATTTAGAAAACATTTTGTTATCATTAACTGAGTAATAACTTAAGAAAGCAATTTGATGTATTTTAATGTCAATGTTGCTAAGTGATATTTAACTAAAATATCCTGATAAAATTGTTTTATAGCAAGTAAAGCTTACTAGTGATTCTAGAATGATTAATCAAAATTCATAGAGGAATTAATACATCTGAAGACAAAACATAAGGATTTTTTTTAATCCATAAGCACTAAAACTTAAATCAGATAGATACAAAAACAATTAGTTTAGAATTAGTTTTCTACAGCAAGGTGAATTCATTCTATTTATTGTCATGTTGACATCTGCAGCCAAAAGATATATAGATCGAACTATATGACAGCAGAATAATTCACCTAAATATTTAAAAGGGAACAATATTTTTGTTTAATGCTTCTTTTAAAAAGTTACGCAATTCCATCAGAGCTTTTGACACATAAATTTTTTCTTAAGTTTATAGAATCAGCCAACCTTACCAAACAAAGTAACTGGGCATCAATATAAAATTCTTGGCCATTTTTTTCAAAAATGATACCAACATATTGAGAAGTGACCCAGTAAAAATGAGCACTGTTTACACTTAAATGGGGTTGTTGTGGACTTGTGCATTCAGGATTTCATTTTCTTCCTGCTTTGTTCAAAAGTAATGTTCCTTTTCAAATTTGTAGGCCCCAATTTGATGCTGCAAAAAAACGGGCCACAGTCTCTCTTAACAGCGGGGGACATTTCTCTTTTCATCCTGCAGACTCAGCTACAATGACCTGATGTCAAAGAATATGTAAGGACACCACCAGGAAAAAAAGGCAGCGCTGAGCAAGGCAGCAAACTTCTATTCTGCGTGGACAGATCACTTGGCTTTATGATGCAAACACGCTGATCTCAGCATTAGCCTGAACACAAAAGAGCTGCTGGAATTAAGGAGAAAGTAAAGAACACTGTTCTTTTTCTAACTGAGAGAAGTGAGGGCTTAATCCACATTTTTGAAACAATATTTTCCTTCCTTCAGGGAGACTCAGTTGATTTTATCTTACTGGTTTCAGATAATTTTGAGGAAAAGATTTATAAATGCAAGAACTTAACGAGCTTCATTGCCTTCATTTTAATCAACCCTACAATTTATATAATAGCAAATACATGAGAGATTGAATATCAAACAGTACAATGGAGGAAAAATTGTAAGCATTTCAAAACGGACACAAGTATTTCAGTTAATAGAAGCAAGCACAGCTTTCTTCTCAAGTAGAAGAATGCTTTCTGCTTTTCAAGTAGAAACATTTTGTATATTTTTGTTTTGTTTTCCCTAAAACAGTCCTCATTACATCTGCCTTCCTTGTTAATTATATTAAAGTTTGCTTTTCCTATTACTGCAATTCTTACTCCTCTTTTCTATTTTCTACAAATCTGGTTATAAATTGAATGAATGAATTATAAACACCAAAACTAATTTCTTTCCCAAAAGTTATACAGCTTAAGAATTGGGACAACTTGTTGATGAAGTGAACAAAATTTTCTGGTTTCTTGCAGTGTCTGAGATTTTTCATCTCATTTGATCATAATTATTTTAAAACTTTTTTCCCTAGTTTTTTCAGAAATTTGTTTGTATTTACACTATATTTAATGACAATGAACTGCTTATTTTAAGAACTGTTTTCATTACTGATAAAATAATCAAATATTTTCATATACCATAATAATTTTAAACAAGTTATGCTGACTAACATTTTTAACAGTTTTAAAATATTGTTAGTCAGCATAACCTAATATTTTAGGATTAGAAATGAGAAACTGCAATAGGAGAAATCAGTAGGCATGATTAAAAAATATCCTATTAAATGTACTTGAGTTTATTTCATAGTATGTTTCATATTGTAGTCTTAATCATATAAGCAGAATTATGACCTGCAGATGAAAAAGTACACTACCCACATACATATATAACAAATAACTCTTCTCAGAATGGCAATTTTTTTGCTGTGCATTACAACCTAGCTTGTTAAATTAAGCATTTAAAAATCAGATAGTAATAAATGTAAATGAAAAGATTTTTCACTTTAAAAATCATAAAAATGGTACAAAATACTCACAACAATCCAAATTATTAGCAAGATATAACAAATGTAATATGTTTCTCAACCTAACTACATCCTTTAGAAGTATTCCACCCAACTGGCTGCTTCCTCCAGTAAAGGAATAACTTTCCAATGAATCCAGAAGGAATTCAGCAAGATAAAACATTAAGCCCAGCACAATATTGCAAAAGAGCTACTGAAGAAAAAAATGCTTTTGAATAATTTAAACGACAGGTGTTTGCCATTTTCTTGAAAGTAGAAAATCATAAATAGAAGCATACAGGTTATTCAAGAACCTTGGCCTTAATCTTCCTTTTTAGAGTTACATGTCACATTTATCAGATTCCCTTTCCTGTTAACTGAAGCTCATATTTATTGCTGTTTTGGTTGGACTCTTCATGCAATAACTGAAATGGGTTTTGCTTTATATCACATCTTCAAAAATGACCAAGACCATTAATAAATTCTACATGATGTTAACTGATTTATTTTTATTATTTTTTAGGCAAGGATTAAGTGAAGTGTCTGAGGAAATGCAGTGTTACTTGCATTAGCATGCTTTCATTTCTTCAAGAAGAAAAGCCTCTAAATTAAAATTAAATTCTGCCAAAAGGAATGGGCACCTGCAAATACAGACAAAATGAGGAAATACTCTAAAGTGGAAATTCTGACCAAATTCTGAGTAATGAACAAGATGCAAGAATGGATTTATCAGAACATACTTGTTGCTTCAGATGTATAGTTGAATGATTCAATGATTCTAGACCAATAAGGATTTTTTATTTTATGTGGAAGCCATTGTAATTCAAGCCTTACCACTACAAATAGTTTTATATATGTGGAACTGAAATTACCATCTCTAGCCGTACAATACAGAAAAGCTTCTTAAAATTACAAAGAATGCTATTTTTATTAAGGATATTAAACCAAAACAAAACAGTTTCTTCACATACAGACTTAGAAGAAGAAGGAATATCTTCTCCCTGTTCTTAGAATTCTTCTGCCAGCAGAGTAAAAGGACTATAAAACTTTTTTCTTAACAACTGGATGTTTTTATGTTACATTATCAAACTTCATAGAAAATGCTTACTGAACATAATGGAGTTCACAAGGAAAGATCTTCTATCCATGAGAATAATTTAATGTATTGAGGTAAAAGAAGTACAGTTATGAGAACTAAACATTGTATATCTCCCAAGTCAAACTTTTTCTTGGAAATTGGATGTCCATTGGATTAGTAGGCACAAACATATATATTTAATTAAGGTAAGAACAATAATACTAATACATTATTTTGTCAATTAATACAAAGTCCACTGTCATGCTAGAAAATGCTATGAAGAAAGAAAAGACTGAGTATGTAAAATTAAAGAACATTTCTTTCTATACAGAACACAGATGGAAGCATACTCTGGGTTTAAATCCTGACTGTAACATTTGTATTGGAGTGCTGTTTGCTAAAATAACTAGCTTAGCAGCTACCTAGTATAAGAATCTTTGGATTGGAACATTATAATAATAATATTATGCCTAAAAACATATTTCAATAAATTTGTTTCAGTTGTTTCTTAATTCAATGAAGCAATATAACAAATCAGTTAAACTACCTAATATGAATTAGTTTATTATAAACAATAATAATGTTTTATATGGATATTATTTATTTGTATTACTAAAAAACATCAGTATGCTGACGGTTTACAAAATAGGTGTTTTATAATAAAAAAAGATAAAGGTTTCCCCTGCCAGTCGTGGCAGATTCTAGGGGCTGGTGCTCACCTCCGATTAGCCAGCATTTGTCTGAAGACGTTTCCGTGGTCATGTGGCCAACATGACTATATGCTAAGTGCACAGAACACTGTTACCTTTCCCACCATTTGTGATACCAATTTATCTACTTGCATTTTTTACATGCTTTTGAACTGTTAGTTTGGAAGTTGCTGGGGCAAGTAATATGTGTTCATATCTCTACTATAAATAAAAACTGTATCACTGTCATTAAAGTCAGACTATTTCTGCTTGCTTGCAGCCTGTGACCAAGGCCAAAGTAGAAAACAATATAGAGTTGCAGAGATTTCAACCAAACAAGTGGGACTGCTGCATACTTTTCTTGATGGTTCAAGAAAAGTTATTCACCTGTATATTATTATGCACAAGTGTCCACCTAGTTAGGCCTTCTATGTTTACCTGTATGCATACTTCTGAAAGATACAAATTTGATCACTGACTTATTTTTAAAAAATGTATACTTGGCTATAATTTAATTAATCCATGTGATAAGTGACAAACTTATCATCATGTCATCAGGTATGTGAAGCAAAGGCCCCATTCCATAATATACGTATATAATAGACCTATCATATACAGCACTCTAAAAGTTCTGGGGTGGAGAAAAAATTATTCGGGTTATTGCCAAAACAAATAGGGTAAATTCTTAAGTATAAAATTCCTTAGCACAGCACTATGAAACTGGGGGATAGATAGGAAAAAAAATTGTTGGAATTAATTATGCCCTTCCTTTGGTATTTCTTATAAGAAAACCCATTTTTACATTCTTGTAATCCAAGCAATCCTGGGTGGAGGGGGAATACAGTAGCACTTTTTTTCTGATAAATATGCATCTTATTATTTTTTGAGATAATTTACATCTTATTTCAAAGTAGTACATACCTCTGTATTCTACTATTAATCTGATTTTCTTTCCTAGGTTATTGAAAATTAAACACTAGTTTGTGTACAAACCTCACTGCAACCTGACCATGATCAGTGTAACCTGGAGTTTCATCCTTATTTGGACACAGATAGGGCTGTTGCTCAAAATGGCACCTCACTTTATCAGTGCCAAATCATGCCCTTCCGTGTGCCGTTGTGATGCAGGATTCATTTACTGCAATGATCGTGACTTGACTTCTATTCCAACTGGGATTCCAGGGGATGCTACAACTCTTTACCTTCAGAACAATCAAATTAATAATGCTGGAATACCTTCTGAGCTAAAAACCTTAATAAAAGTAGAGAGAATTTATTTATATCACAACAATTTGGATGAATTCCCTATCAACCTCCCAAAATACGTCAAAGAATTGCATTTGCAAGAAAACAACATAAGGACAATTACTTATGATTCACTGTCACAAATTCCTTATCTAGAAGAATTGCATTTGGATGATAATTCTGTTTCTGCTGTTAGTATTGAAGATGGAGCCTTCCGGGATAATATTTATCTCAGACTACTTTTTCTTTCTCGTAATCATCTTAGCACCATTCCCTGGGGCTTGCCTAAAACAATAGAAGAGCTGCGCTTGGATGATAATCGTATTTCCACAATTTCAGAGCTGTCCCTTCAAGATCTTACAAATTTAAAACGCTTAGTT
Organism: Acrochordus granulatus; assembly: GCA_032468055.1. Lineage (NCBI taxonomy): Eukaryota > Metazoa > Chordata > Lepidosauria > Squamata > Acrochordidae > Acrochordus > Acrochordus granulatus. Next base: position 66,706 of record JANHZU010004235.1, read on the forward strand.
TTAGATGGAAATCTCTTAAGCAATCATGGATTAGGAGAGAAGGTCTTCACAAATCTAGTCAATTTAACTGAACTCTCACTAGTTCGTAATTCTCTTACAGCAGCTCCAATCAATTTGCCAGGCACAAATCTGAGAAAGCTTTATCTACAAGAAAACCATATCAATCATGTACCACCTAATGCTTTTGCGTATCTACGACAACTGTATCGATTGGATATGTCAAACAACAATCTCAGTAATTTGCCTCAGGGTGTCTTTGATGACCTAGACAATATAACGCAGTTGTTTCTTCGCAACAATCCTTGGCGCTGTGGATGCAAAATGAAATGGGTTCGTGATTGGCTACAGACCCTGCCTCTCAAAGTTAATGTACGTGGACTGATGTGTCAAGCACCAGAAAAAGTGCGTGGGATGGCTATCAAAGATCTCAACAAAGAGCTGTTTGATTGCAAAGATGAAGATATTGTAAGCACGATCCAAATTACTGCTTCAATACCAAACACTTTATATCCTGGGCAAGGACACTGGCCCATTTCTGTGACCAAATCTCCTGAAATAAAGACTGCTAATCCTCATAAAAATTTCAGAACAGCTTCCCCAGCACAGGAAATCATTACCATTGTTGTAAAATCCGTAAGCACGGAAACTATTCATATTTCTTGGAAAGTTGCACTACCCATGACTGCTCTGAGACTTAGTTGGCTCAAAATGGGTCACAGCCCAGCCTTTGGATCTATAACTGAAACCATTGTTACAGGGGACCGAAATGACTATCTGCTCACAGCACTTGAGCCAGATTCCCCATACCGTGTATGCATGGTTCCCATGGAAACCAGTAACATTTATCTATATGATGAAACTCCTGTCTGTATAGAGACTGAAACTGCTCCTCTTAGAATGTACAATCCTACAACAACCCTAAACCATGAACAAGAGAAAGAACCATACAAAAACTCTAATTTGCCCTTAGCTGCCATCATAGGGGGTGCAGTGGCACTGGTAGCTATAGCATTGCTTGCTTTAGTTTGCTGGTATGTCCACAGGAATGGTTCCTTGTTCTCAAGAAATTGTACCTATAGCAAAGGACGGCGAAGAAAAGATGACTATGCTGAGGCTGGAACTAAGAAGGACAATTCCATTCTAGAAATCAGGGAGACTTCTTTTCAGATGATCTCTCTGAATAGTGAGCAAGTGTCTAAAGAGGAGTTTGTAATACATACCATATTTCCATCTAATGGGATGAATCTGTATAAAAACAACCACAGTGAAAGCAGTAGTAACAGAAGCTACAGAGACAGTGGTATACCTGATTCAGATCACTCACATTCCTGATAGTAAGAAAATGGAAGACTTCGGGTACCTACTTTTTGTCACAAAGGAAGGCAACTTTACCTGTTGCTGGCATACTACAGAACACTGGATTAAAAGACTGTATAAGCAATGTATTGTACATTTGCCATATAATTTATATTTAAGAACTTTTTATTAAAAGTTTCAAATTTCAGGTGACTGCTGCGATTAATGTAGCGAGGATGCCTGAAAACAATTCTATATTTTAGTATTTTTTAGTAATTTGTACTGTATTTTCCTTCCTACTATTGAAATTACAAACCATTTAACTTTTGTGTTCAACTGAGTACGATGACTTGTTGACTGTGAAAGTAAATTTTCTTGCTGTGTTGAACAATCAGGACTTCGCTACATTTGAGATCCTTGTAAGTATAAGCACAGGCCATATTCACTTTGGTATCCATTAAAAGTATTAAAAATGGCTACAAAACTGATAAAAATACAATCCTGGGTATATTAAACTGATGAGCTTTTATTAAATCAAAGTAGTGAGCAATACCAGTTATAGTTCTAAACAATAAATTAGCTGTTGGGAATTACAACAAATGAACAAATAAATTTGCCTCACAAGGCAAATATATTCAAGCACACTTCATTCAGAAATGTGCATGAAACTTGTTTTTTTCAAAATCACAGCAAAACCACTGCATTACAGAAGGGTTGGATAGGATGTTCTGTTAAACCATTCAAAGCCAGACAGAATTTAATAGGATTGAAGCTTAAAACACTTCAATTGTCTACATTTGAGACAAATCTGGAAGAGGTGAGTGGATCACCTCATCTTCTCATTGCTCCCTGTCCAATATATCCTCCTGGGCTGTCCACCTTCCTGATATTCCAAGCATTTCCTTTCTCTGCTCTTAGCTATTGCTGCCAGTCCCCCAATGAGGTATATCCCACAACATCTCAGCTTTCTCTGTCTTTCCCTCTTTTCCCTTCCTCAAATTCCTTAGGGATTTGATTTCCTCACCACCCCTGAAATGACTTTTGTTTGGACAAAACAGTTCCAATTCATTCTATACATGGACCAAGATACATGTTTCAGTTTGAATGTGGGCTACCTGAAACCAGCTCTTCCATGCACAAATTTTTTTGCACATCTCTAGTTCCAATCTTGTAGTTACTAAACAAAAAAAAATGTTTAAAAAGTTTTAAACAAAAAAGCCAACAAGCTCAGCGTCTTAACTGCTCGAATCTCTGCACCCAACTAAACAAGAATGTACTTGCATCTAAATGTTAAAATAATTATTATATCTTTGAAAGCAGAAAACAAAACATAAGTTTCCTAAATATGTTAAAGAAGAAATACGTTCCTACATGTTAAAATCAAAAAGGAAAAATTGTTAAAACCAACGTACACTTGTATAACTGAAAGAAACTATTCTTTTACCCTCAATAAAGCACACTGAATATGCAGTTGAATATATAAAATAGAGATGCATACATATTTCAACTATCATCCAAAATATTGCTCATTATTGTCACTGTTATATGGAAATTACTTAACAGACATGAAGGTAAAGAGAGTTTTTCCTTCGACTTAGCTATGTTATATTTAATACCCAAGACATTTTGTTGCCATAACTATTTTTCCCCAATAAACCAAAGTTCATTTTATACCCTTGGTCAGTCTTATATGTGCCTTTATCGAAAAGTTAGATGTAGTCCATTTTTAATTGGAAACAAAGATTTTACATGCATAATATTATAGAAAAATATTGGTCTTAAAGCTGAATAAATGAATAAATGAAGTACAGAACAATAAATGCTCTTCTTACCCTCTGTACAGCATGTATAGTATATAAAAAGTGTTACATGATGGAATACTTCAATTCTGCCCTGAACCCATCTTAGGAAAATTATGGGAACAAATCTAAATGATTGCCTGAGTCTACAGAAAAGCATAGTACTTAACAAGCATTCTTCTCCAAACATTTTTTTACAGAACAGAAAGAAACAGGATACACAGCAACAAATTGAGTGGGACAGGTTCACATCCTTCCTTCTCAATTAAGATTTCTGAGCTTCTTTGGCTAGTCATTATCTTTAATCTCATCTACTTCACTAGTAGGACTATTGGGGAGGGGGAGGGGATCCTTTAGTTTTCCTTTTTTATTTTCCTTAAGATATATTTAGCCTTTTTCCACATCAATTTTATTTTGATTTTTCCTGCTAGAAACTGACCCTGAAATATTCAGTGATTCAGTGAATTGCCACTAAATTTTGGTGTTGCAACCCAGGGGAGCTCTAGAGAACCAATGTGGCTTACTCTTGTCTGAGAAGAAAGATTGGATACAAATGTATTAAAAATAAATTGTATTGATCTGAGCATTAACCTGAGTCTATATGTTGCTTCCTATGCTGTTGAATCCTTATATGAACCAAAGACAATCCAGAAAATCTTGAACATGGGAATCTGTGTACAGTATTCTCATGGGGAATCAACTCTTACTATATTGATAGCAACATAAAAAATCAGATTCCCCACTCTGTATGAAACAGTAGGTCCCAGTTATGATATGATAAATTTAGTGGGCCAATTATCAATGTTGTTATCTTTTCAACCTCATCTTTTTTAACTGTCTTAATGCAACAGTGTTAATAGTTCCTAATATATGACCTATTACGGTTTCATTTTTTAAATTCATCTTTCTGGATAGGCAGCTGTGGGTGGGGCATTCTGCAATAATTTCAGTCCTTCTTAGAAAGAAGTTCTAAGAAGATGCAGTTGAACATTTAAACTTCCTACACATTGGCCAACAAGGATCTACAGAGCTCTATACTGTCCCCCATGCACTTCACATCTATATAACTTTAGAGTGTTATTTGGTGTTTTGAGAAATTTAATGTCATTATGAAACTTAATTCACTCTCACTTTTCCATCTTATTCCAATGAAGCTATAATATGAAAATGAATGTGGGTGAACAAGTTGGAGTAAGGAAGAAATGCTCTTAGTAAATATGATCCAGAGCTAGGATTCAATCTGTATTTCTTATTGAAAGCACACATTTTAAGAGTTTTGTTTTGTTTTGTTTTTGATGTGGTGGTTCTCAGAAATATTTTCTCTAAGGCTGGTGCATCAGCTACATCACACAGAATGCAATTATGGACATGGTAATACTGTAAATGTTTTTATTATATTATAACTGGAGTACTACAATGAATGCTCTATAGGCTTGCTTTTGAAGATTTTTTGGAAGCTACGATTGATAATGTCAATCTACTACAATCTACCAAAATACTGCAGCCTATTTATTAACAGAAACAAAATACAGAGAATATATTTTTTACAGGAATAGTTGCAATGTTTTCTAAATGAATGTACCCATAGTCCTTGGAAGACCTCTTGTATTTCCCATCAGCCTATGAAGTATATTTGTTTGGAATTAGAGAAGGAACATTTTCAGAGGCTGTGCTTAGGTTCTCTTCAAAAGATTTCTTATTAAACAGCCTTCTGAGAATTAGTTAAAACCTTCAATGTCCAGTTCTGTTGCTGTGATTTATCAAACTATTATTTTTATATACTTTTCTCCTGCTGGAGTGGCTCTCCACTGTTTTGTTAATTATGTTTTTAGACGCTTAGAGCTATTTTAAGAATACGTCATAAATAACACAGACAGAATGTTAGAACTGAATATTTGACTAAGATCTATTTAGCTTTTAGAGACTGAAATGACAACAAAGATTGTATTTTGTAATGAGGAGGGAAGAAGATTTTTTAATGAAATGTCACACAGGAAAGTAATTTTGCTTCTCTGAAGAACACCAATCAATTTTATTTGGTCATAGACCAGCACAGAACTAGTAAGATGACAATTACCTTAAAATAGAAATAAAAATAAAAAGCCACATTGATCTAATCAAACAAGGTAAAGATAAAATTATTAATATAGAGTA
>JANHZU010004235.1:221067-235927 GCA_032468055.1 Acrochordus granulatus
CCAAGCAATAACCCTCCTCCTCCTGTCCTCCTTCTCATCTCCCTCATGCCAGCCAGGACTCTTCTCTAAGTGTACGAAGATTGACCCTCCGTCTTCCCTGTCACACACACACAGCCTTCCTCGCACGGCACCATCCAACCCATCCCTCTCCTGCCCATCTCTTCTCTCCCTCTCATAGCACGTAGGCAGGTTATAAGAAACATTTCCAAACCACCTGGGAAAGACTTCTGGAAACACATTACTGAGGGAAAAGGATAAAGGCCATTTTGCCCTCAAGTGGCAGCAACTGATCCACCCGATCCAACTGGGGCCAAGACAGCAGCAGCTGATTGCCAGTATCTGCCTCAGAGCGGATCCATAGCAATAAGATTAGCACTCAAAGCAGCCACCCTTCCCAGGAAAGGCCAGATGAACTTCCGAAGAACTGTACAGAAACGAGAGGACAGAACTTCAAGGCTAGGTGGAAATCCTCTTACATAAACTGAGGGGCCATCAAGAACCATCACCCAAATTAAACCAAGATTGTTATTCTCTGCCCAGCTTGGATTGGGCTCTTGGGGACCCCTGCCTCAAAATCTTCTAGCAAAAGTTAAAGTACTGGTTAATTTGTTTTATTTTTACTTGTTTCAGATATTAGGGACAATCATTTCTACATAAAATACTATTGAAAATTATTTTTATGAATATTTTTGGGTGCGTGGATTGGATCATCCGACTTTATATTGTTTCCTTTGGGAAAATTCACTTTGGTATAAGAACATTTTGGATTAAGAGCACTCTTCCAGAACAAATTATGCTCGCAATCCTAAATTCCACTGTACTGAATTTTTCAAAAGAAGGATGGGTTAAAAGCATAGCAGATAAATCACAGAGATTAGAATTCTTAATCTAATATTATTGCAGTGGAAGTGATGCTCTTAACTGCTTTTTCTTTCCCTTTTATAACAAAGGGCTTTTATACTTGCCAGTAAAAATGTTTTGTAAACAGATGAGTGATTATGGCTGTTCCCGTCATGCATTAGCAGCTCAGTCTTTAGCTGAGAGATAGAAACATCTGGAATCTATATTTCTTGAAGTGTGGTACAGAGCCTCTCTGTTCTGATTGCAATAGGCTGAAATGGCTCTGATGCTGATGATGGAAGAGGAGGAGGAGGAGAAAAGGAGACATTTCAATTATGACAAGATAGTAGAACAGCAGAACCTGAGCCAAAAGAGGAAAAAGCTGCTAATGAAGAAGAAGGAACTGCTGACAGATGACTTCCAGGTAACACTATGGGCTTCTCTTTTCTGAAATTTAGTAAACACATAGAATATTTTGAATTAATGTAGACTTCTAGTCACATGGCCATTAACGTGAAAATGTATGTTACTGTTATTCCTGTGGTTTTGGTAAATTGCCACATTTCACTTAATCCCCAAGTAATCTGAAATTTTAGTTGGCCATAACACGAAGGAAAGGTAATATTCTTCTTTTGTCCTTGTTTTTTGATGAATATGTATAATCCTATAGAACAGCGGTCCATCTTTGGCAACTTTAAGATGTGCAGCCTTCAACTTCCACTATGCTATGGTGGCTGAGGAATTTTGGGAGTTGAAGTCCACACACCTTAAAGTTGCCAAGGTTGGTCACCCCTGCTAAAGAATATAAATAAGTGGGATAGAAAGAGACTTCTGGTAATGATAATATTTTTATCCCAACTTTTTAACATATAATTCAAAATGGTGAATATATTTAATATTCCTTCCTCCTTCTATTTTCCACACAACCACCCTGTGAGATGGATTGGCTAAAAGACAGTGACTGGCTCAGAGTCACCCATCCAGCTTTGAAGCGTAATGGAGGCCTAAAACTCACAGTCTCTTGGTTTCTAGGCCAGTACTTTCACCACTGCATTAAACTGGCTGTCTATAATAACATATAAACAGTTCGCAGTTCATGTGAAATGTTGCTCAGTAACTGGCCTAGTAAGAGGAACTCTCATTATCTTTAATTGGTAACCCACAGGTTTATCATTGTGGAAAACAGATCTAAGTTTAACATTTTTTTCTACTTTAGTTCTTGTTCTCATCCACTTTGATTTTGTCAATCTAGATATATAGCCACAGAAATCTTTACATGCAAATGTCTCTTTTCTTTATGTTATGCCTGTAAGCCTTTTCTTGCAGTCATTCCTTCTGATGATACCTTGCTTATTTCCATAGTGCCAATCTTACTCAGTTAAGAAAAAATTGCCTTGCATTTTTCAGCTGAAAATGTATTTTCTTAAAAAATATTTTCATCACACATTTAAGGTTGTGTCACATAAGTAGTTTCCAAGAATATTTCACAGACAATAGATTTGTTGGCTCATGCATCTCAGTTGTGGTTCAAGTTTCCATACCATTTCCAGCTTAGGAGAAGGAATACGTCTTTATAAAAAAGACTGTAGAAATTGAAGCATACATTAAGGGTTTTTTGCTTAAGATGTACACTAATATTTTACAAAGGTTTGCTACTTGATACAGTTGTGAATAGTTCTGTTAGTATGGAAAAAAGAGGAATACCAGATGATATAGGGATTGAATTCTAGAGTTTATGGAACATAGCTTCTCTGCCATTTCCTGGACTATTTCAGATCATTATTTGTCAATGGAATAGGGTAATACAGATGGATTGAAAAGCTGCTCTTTATGTGTTTCCAAGAGAGCAACATGGGCTTGGTTTTTATATTATTCTTGTGTAAGAACATTTTGAAAAAATAGTAAGAAGATAAAAAGAGGGCATATAGGTAGTCTTTGACTTATGACTGCACTTGGGATTGGAATTTTGGTCATAAGTCATGACAGAAGTAAATCAAGGCATCCACATAACTATACCCGATTTTATGAGTTTTTATGGCAGCTATTTAAGTGAGTCATGCAGTTGTGTGAACCCCTTCTCTCAAATGGGCATTTTTTTGCCAGAAACCAGCAAAAATTGTCACAAATTGCAGCCATGTGGCCATGAGAAGCTGCAACCAGTCATAAATGTGAGACAGTTGCCAAGGGTTGAAATGCAGTCATGCGACTGCAGGAAAATAGCAACATTTTACAATAGCTAGAAGTGCTTTATTGGCTGTAAAGCATCCTTTCCAAAGCTGTTATTAACTGCATATGGTTGTTAAACAACTGGTCATCAGTTGAAGACTACTTGTAATGCTTTGTAAGAGCAATATAGTTCTCAGGGTGAAGGGGAGACAGGTTGCAAAACACAGGAACTTTCTTGAGGGACCTATATTTTGCTGTTCTATACTATAATGATTTCTCTGTGTTTTTAAATTGTCAAGCATTATGTACAAATAATGCAGCCCAGATAAGTAACATTTGGTAAAATACATATGTTAATTGCATTTTGTAGATATCAGTGGCTGCCTTTTTTCCTATATGGATGATATTTGCATGTAGGGTACGACACCTCCAAAAAATTTAATATATTGTGAGATATACCATCTCTTGGCAGATTTTCAGTCTTTGTATTCAACATGCTGAGAACTGCTCCCTCAGTCCAAAAGCCATTGCATGTCCTCTTAAGCAACATTTATCTTGCATGATAAGTTACAATTTTCTCATTTTTCTTTTGGCAAATAAAATTTCCTTTATTGCTGTTCCCAGGTAAATGTTTCTGATGCCAGATTTCAAGCCATGTATACTTCCCATTTGTATAATTTGGATCCTTCCGATCCAAACTTTAAGAAAACAAAAGCAATGCAAAAGATTTTGGAGGAGAAAGTTCGCCGAAGGCAGCAGGGATCAACTGAGGCAAAGCGAGAGCAGGACATTATGACAGAGAAGAAACTTGTTGCTGAAAAGTCTCTAGATCCTGCATTATCCATACTTATCAAATCTGTCAAGAATAAAACAGAACAGTTCCAAGCAAGGAAGAAACAGAAAGTTAAGTAAGTTGATTGAACAGTTAGAAGATGAAGTGGACTTTCAAAGAACATTCTATTTTAGTTTAAAATAAACATTGGATCTTTGAACCCTTCTTCGCCTTTTCTTCCAGTTCAAGCTAAAATGCTTATAAAAATCTTGCCAGAGGAATTGCAAATGAAGCTATCCTAAAAGCACATGTAACTTCTTTTGGTTATATTAAAAAGTGAGATTGTTTTCTTGTCATAACATGAGCTGGGACTGGCTCTTGAACATTTTTAAATGAGGAAAAATATTTTGGATATTTCCAATCATATTAATAAAATGGATTAAATAGAAAACATGTGACTTATTTCTGTGACTAGCATTAAATAACACATTGCTTAAAGTCATGAGATATTTTTTCTTTTAAATTCAATTCTACTAAAAAATTCTCAAAGATGTAATATTGAAGATTGTTCTAGTTTTTTTAATGTCACAGCAATTCTTTGATTCACACACAAAATAATTAGAAGTTAAGAATCTGATAAGCTATACACATTCCCAAATTGCTGTACAACTCAGGGTTTCGGTTAATCATTAATACACATACCTGCAGAATATGTCTATATTGTAATTTTACAGGATTTGATGAATGGCTCACAATGCAAATTTGAATCAATGTTCTCCCAGATTTAGATTATCAGTATTTCCTTTTTGGGAAATGCTAGGTGCATATTTGCACCAGAAGACTTGTCTTAATGGTTAAAGGTAAAGATTTCTCCTTTTAGTTGTGTCTGATTCTAGGGACGGTGCTCATCTCTTTTTCATAGCCAAGGACCAGTGTTGTCCGAAGACATGGTCATGTGGCTGGCACGAATCACTGTTATCTTTCCCACCAAAACCATGGTTATGTGAGGTCCACATGGTTATATGAGGTGCATGAACCTCTGTTATCTTTCCCAAAGGTGACACCTATTTATTTACTTGCATTTTTACAGGTTGGACAAGTAACAGGAGCTCAACCCATTACGTGGCACTTGGGTCTCCAACTTGGGCTGCTGACCTTCTGATCGACAAGCTTAACATCTTAACTTCTTGGCTACCATGTCCCCCTTAAATGGTTACATGGTCCAATGATAGGACTGAATTTAATGAAACAAGCTCAACTGCTAAGCTAAAAGTACAAGCAACACCAACCTCTATTTTTAGAACAAATTAGGAGCAGCTGCTATATTCAGATCTTTGCAGAACAGGTTGCTCTCCATACTGGTGGGAGTATTTTCCAGTCTTATGCCTGGAAATTATCACCAGGAAGTGTTTTTGTAAGGAGGGCATACTTATTTTACTACAGATAAACAAAACTAGGATTCTCTCGGTAGTTTTTGCTGAGGTCCTCTGTGATACAGATGCATTTTGAACCCATAAACCCATAGATAAGGATTCAACATCATTTCAGACTGAGTTTAGTGTGATACTCTATGGGCCTTTAACTGTCATACCAAACTTAACAAGTGAGTCTAGGAAGACCTACTGTATCTTCCATTTTAACTGCAGCACATGGAGATGGAAGGCTGACCTCTTTTCTTTTTTCCCCATCCCAATTGAAGTTGAATATTCTGTTCTTCTTATATTTATTTTGATTGTATTGAAATATATTTGTATATTCCTGTAGCCTCAAAAGAGAGAGGAATAGGACAAATGAATATAATACATGAAATGAGGGCTGAAATCACATCTTTTACAGCACACAGCTGACTGCTTAGAGATTTCATTCTAAAAGCATTGGCATATGGAAACTCCTGGGGAAGCTTTAATCATTTGGATCTGACATACAAGCATGCTGGAGGAACCACAAATATTTGGACTTGGCCAACCTGGGACTTACTTGGAACATTTTCATGGCAGACTTTCTACCTTCTTCATTTTGAGGAAATGCATAAAACACACTTGCCTTTGTGTGTTTTATGGTTTATCTGCCATAAAAATTGTTTGCCTCCCCAAGAGCATTTAAAATTATTGTTTGAACAATCTCACACTATTGAGTTCCTTCCTGTCCTTCTCTATTAAATATACAATCAGACTAACTTATAAGGGTTTCCCCCTCAGCAAAAATATGAAACAATAACCACTTAACTGAATTTATCAGAACATCCCTAAAGCCATTATGAATATCAATATATTGATTAGCAGCAGAGGGAGAAGTTAAACCTAAATACAGTGGAAACTGGAAAACTTGGACAATTTCCATTTATCTTTTGCATCTTACTTGATTTCAACTTTAGCTGTATTCTGGGCAAGGAAAAAGAAAATTGAAGCAAACTATGGATTAATGATAAGTAAAAATATTTGTTGCTTAAACGAGAACAGTTTCTCTTCCAGACTCTCAAGATATCATTCTACTGCCTCAAGAAGAATAAATGCTCTGTATAATATTATGAATTAAATAACTTACAATTTATTGCTCATTCCTATCTCCCCAGATCAGCTCATTATGATACTGATTTTGGTTTGTTAGACCAAAAATTCTTCCTGTGCTTTCTAGTTCTTCAGAATGACAATTCATCCAAAAAATATTATTTGTATGATACTTGCAGGACCAGGTGTATAAAAGCACTAGAAGGTTAGGAGAAGACATCTACTCTATAATAGATCTAGTGATGGTAATAGCCAGGATTACAGAAAGAAACTTTTGTCAGGCTTCACCCAAACCATTTCTCAGACTTGGACTTGAAGCAGAGATTCAAGGAAACAGATCATTTATAAACCAGTCTAATTAGATAGTGGGAAAGTTGTTCATGCTTCTAGTCCTTACAGCATTTTTAAAGAAACATTCAACCAAGAAGAGAGCAACATAAATCTATCAACTTTATGAAACATAAGATCCATATTGTGCAGGCATATGCCTGAGAAGATATCTTTTGGCACCACCAGGTTTCCTATATTAAAATATTTCAATTGAAGAAATAGAAAGCTATGATACTGCAAAGCAGTTGATCAGCCTCTAGATATATAAACTTCAATTTGGAGCATTATGCCATTTTCAGCTTGTCTTTCATGCTTTGAAAAACAATGTCCTTTTTTTCAAACCCACTCACAGAATCTTGTTTACAACCTAAATACTTCAAAGTCTCATTAGCTGAATTGTGCTATTAAGTTTACCAACATTTGGCAAATTCAGATAAAATTTTCTCCAGCAGGAATGCTGTGTTTTCTGTTCCTCTATTGCTGCAGCCATAAAGAAATGGACTGATTTTAAAACTGAAGAAATAGAGAAAAGGAATAGCCACACAACCCTCTTAATCAATATTAAAAGCTCAGTAAAAAAAATAACTCAGTGAAATTGTGCATGCTTATGCATTTAAAAAGTGATTTAGCATCCAGTCATTTCCCTTCAAAGTTGGCAGCCATAATAGTGATCGCTAAATATGTAAATCAGATGCTTACAGATCTTACGGGTTGGAACCACAAGAAGTTTTGATTTGTTTAATAATAATATAAAGAAAAAGATCAGACAAGCAGAGATAAATAGGCCCACGTGCTTTTTATTATTTCTGCCCTCTAGAATTAAATGTATTATTTCCAATTAAATGAGACAGTTGGTTTTTATTCCCTTTCATATTCCCACTGTCTCTAAAATCAACATGACTAAGCCACACTGACACATAGTTTAAATATATAATGTTACTGAAGAATGAAATATAAAATAAAAGGAGCAAAAACGTTACATGCCTTGTAACCTTTTATGCTTCCAGTTTTGAGATGACTAAAATGGTGTTATATGTTGATGTTAAATGTTCACGTAATTATTTAAAAAATGTTCATTTTTTAAATAATAATTAAATCTTGAATGATTGCAATTGTGACAACAAGCTGTAAGCACAGAAATTATATTGAAACAACTAAATAATTTGGCAAACTGCAAGTATACTTCATTTATACTTTTTCTTCTGGTAACTCTTGGGTATTGGTGTCCCCCAATGGAAGAGGGAGGACAGATGTAACTTGTGTAGTAATCCATTGCAGTTAATATTCTCTCCTCCATACAACTTTTACAGATGTACGAGTCTTGTTCTCCTGAAAGTGATCCCTATGGACATGCATACAATTAAAGGTGCATGTTAGAGATCCCTTTCACCGATTCCCAATGGAAGGGTTTCAAATCAAGAGACAGCCAAAATATGTAGTAGCAGATTAATTCACTTACTCAGCTATTTGCCAGTAGAAATTCTGATGTTAGAAGTGTAGGCCAGCCCCGTGTCTCAATACATAGCATATGTAAAGGGGAAATCTCAAGGAGGATACTGTTAAAAAAAACAAATTAACAGCAACCTCACCATTTGTATTTACTACTTCACAATTTGCTATTATAAACAATGATTCTCTGTTGCTATCTTCATGGCACTATCAGCTATATATATACAGGTGCTTATAGCATTTAACGGGCAAAAAATAGACTGGGAGAATTTTTTTTGTCCCTAATTTAGGGTGACAGTGGATTTTTGAAAGAGACCTACCATTTTATCCCCCTTACCATACTCAGCAATACAGTGTCAGTAGCACAGTCCTTCAAGTTTCTAGGCTCTATAATCTCCCAAGACTTAAAATGGGCAGTTAACATCAGCACCATTATTAAGAAGGCACATCAAAGCACATACTTCTTAAATCAGCTTGAAGATCAGCCTGCTTCAAGAGTTGCTGATACAGTTCTACAAAGGAATTATTGAATCTGTTGAATCAGACACAGCTTGTTTGATCCTTTTCCACCTGACAGGGTACTGCATAGTAAAACTACCAGACATAAGAACAGCTCTTACTCCCATGCCATCATTCAAATGACTAAAGCTATATGATAAAAGCTAAAAGAATAGATAGAGCAAAAGCAAAAATTATAATTAACCTGGAAGTTCTGTCTAATGTGTATACATACCTATTAATTTCAAATATATAACACTTACTTCTATTGACTGCACATTTACAGTATAACTAACATTGCCCCACATTATCTTACTGTTATCACTGATATTGAAAGTATACTGAGAACTGCTGTACTGAAGTCAAATGTCTTGCATGTTTAAGCATGACTGGCCAATAAAAGTATCTATACCTGTAGCTGTCCTTTTTCCAGAAAGATTGCACAGGTCAGAATTTACTGTTTTGTCCCTTATTCTGTCTACTGTCTGCCCCTTCTTCTATCCCTTCTTCAGGGGCATCTAGTTTGCCATGAATCTTCATCAGACTCTCATGAATGTCAAACATTCTTGCCCTGACCATGCTGAGACAAATTGGCCATGTGAATCATTGCTCTTATGTGTCACATATATTGTATATATTTCTTTCTCCATACGTAATTATGGAAATGACTATAGCTTGATGATAAAGCACATGATATACATATATTAAATCCTGGATATAATCTTGACATATCCAAGGCTTAAACTGAATTATTAGGGATGATATGAAGCAGACCTGCCTTGGCCACAGCAACTGCTGCTGATAAAAATGAACAATATGCCAGATTGGAGAAAAATATTTTGCCTCGTTCCTTACTCTTTTGCAATATATCTTTAAGTAAAGATAAAAGTTTCCCCATCCAGTTGTGGTCAACTCTATGGGGTGGTGCTCATCTCCATTTCATAGCCAAAGATCCAACGTATCCGCAGATGCTTCCGTGGTCATATGGCCAGCACGACTATATGCCAAGGCACATGGATGCTGTTACCTTCCCACTGAAGGTGGCATTTATTTATTCTACTTGCATTTGCATGCTTTCAAACTGCTAGGTTGGAAGGAGCTAGGCAGACAATGGGAGTTTGCCCTATTATGCAGCACTATTGGGTCTCAAACTGCCAAGCCTACAAGCCTTCCGGCCTACAACCTTCCGGCCTACAAGCCCAGTGTCTTCATCATTCACACCACAACACAGCTCCTAGTTATCTTTAGAAAATGCATATACAACCTTATATAAGATACTATCTCAAGTGGAAAGTCCATAGTTCTACTTAGGGGCATTTCCATTGTGGACACATTAAAAAAAAGATTGTTGACTCCAACCACACAATCAAAGCCCATACCATGTTTATGTCTATTATGTGACACACATATAAAAAAGGTAATCTTCAAATGTGAAGTTGTCATCAACATCTATAATTTTTTGACAATGAGAATGTTTGTTCTTGAATAATTAGCTTGCTGGAATCACTATAACTTTAACAATACTGATTGTTCCATATTGAATATGGAACATAATATAATATATAAGATAATCAAGATAGCGTTGCCGAATTTGACTGATTGTACATGACCTTTGCCTGGCAAAGCAAATAACTAAACAAGACAAGTTCAATAAGTGGACTTGGCCCATAATCCCTGATTTGAAAAAAAGAGCTCTCAAGAAAAGGAAAGGAAAATAAAAGAAAGGAAAGGAAAGAACTGGGGAAAAAATTCTGGAGGTAAAAATTAGTTTTTAAATTTTCTCTTTAAAAAATTTCTGAGCATACATAGATTGGTATTTGGTATTAAGTGACAATTTGCTGTTGTCCAAAAACTTTATTTCCCCTTAAACTATCAGTACAATGCATAGATTTTTTTTAATATCAGTCCTTGTCCCTCATATCAACTGCATCTATACCAAAATCAGATTTTTAAATAAGTTGGATGAAGTATGTATTTGGATTTTGATAGTTTAGCTATCAGAGAATTCCATGTGACCAGAAACTTCTTGTTTCAAAACTTCTCTAGTCCATTTAAGAGTTTTCCCATATTATAGCCATATAAACTGTGTCATATGCATACGCTATAGAAACTGTTGTGTAAGTGCAATAAAGTAGTGCACATCATAGCCTCAGAACACATGTAATGAATTATTCTGCTAACATCTAAATTCAGTGGGATTTCTTCTTGAGTTAACATTGGGAACCTTATAGAAAGCCTTTTGCTCTTTTCAAATAAAGAACCATGCAAATCTAATTTTGAGGTCACACTTGAGATACCTAGTGGTCTTCTGCATGAATTCACCATAATAATTTCAGTTTTGCAGCTAAATTAATCTTAATAGGATTTAATCTGCATTTATCTTGATGACTGCAGGAAAAACAAAAACTACATGTGATACAGTTGGTTAACTTGCTGTAAGAATTTGGTAATTCAAACTGTGGCAACTATTGTGACCTCCTTTTGAATTTGAATATAAAAGGAACTTATAAGAGAAAAACAAAATTGTCTAAACAGGTAAAATTCATTTATTGAAGGATCTGAAATTATTTGGACAGGAAACTTTTTAAAATATTTTTATCTAAAACTATATCTTCATCTATATCTATTTCTATCTCTACCTGTATCTAAATATGACTTTTTGTGCCAACAATGTAATGCAAAATATGATTTCAGCTATATTACAACTCTGAACCTAACAAAGGCTCTGGCTCATGCCCCCAGTTGCATTCCAGTGAGGTGTAAAGAAACCTAGTAACACAGTTTGGAGCAGGTGGCAGAGAAGCAGGCTTAAAAAAGATTCATTAAGCTATTGACTAAGTAATTGAAAGCCATAGTATTAGGCTTATTTGGGCTTGAAAAGAATATTTCAAATCCTTGAACTTCTGCAATAATGCAAGTCCAATTGAAATGAATCTTCTGAATAATTATTACAGAAAAAAACTATGAATTTCAGAGAATAAGCACATTAATCATTTAAAATGTCTAAAAACAAATTAAACTGTTTACAGAGTTTGTGAGATTTATGGTGACACTGTATATTACAAGGCCTTGTTCAAGGACTCAGAATGTTCACTGTAGAAATAGTTGCATGGAAAGAATTAAAGAACAAATCAACAGCATGGCTTCCAACCAATTTAAATTAAATCAGCAGATCTGAACAAATAGTGGAATGTTGTAAAACTATAGTATTGAACCCGGAAGCACACACATTAAACGATTTGCTTCACTTGCCTATCTTCATTGTTCTCAGCTTGCAGTAGAAAAAGAATGCTAATTTCATGTATTTAGGAATAATAGGACTAACTACCTAGGTAATCCTACCTAGAATATTATAAATATGTTTAGGAATTATTGCCAAATCATTACAGTTATGTCCATCAGTGGATATAGTGTGCATAAAAATATTACCTAGCCTCTTTTATCAGACAATTATAGACCCATTAACCTTTGTGTACAGCCTCAAAATATGGCCTTTTCTTATGCAAACCTGAATGAAATATTCATAATGCATTAAAGGTTTAATTAATGTATCTGAGCACAAAACAGAAAATGAATTTGCAATTTAGTATAATTCCCCAAATGATAGTGCTGTGCAAAATTATACTTTGTATTTTATAATATGCATTAAATTGTGTTCATTTTTGAATGAATACAAGTTATATGTGATATAATTTCACTTCATTTTGGGTATGCAGTGTGGAATGCTTAAAACTTTTATCACAAATATTTCTGATATGGAACTTTTAAATATAACATTGAAAGTGATAAAATGTTATGCTTGACAAAGCATGATCAGTAGTTTCTCAGTCTGCTTGCTGGAAATAGATCTCCCAACTGTGATTAACAATGAGAGTGCTGATATTGAATTAATGAATATACATGTTGACTTTCAGCTTCAATTCACTGGAATAATTATTTCACATTATCATATCAACAAGCCAAGAACCAACAGTCTAAAGTTTCAGGTCACTGACTATCTATAAAAAAGAATATTCTTTAGGTAGTTTATTTTAACAGCCCCAGTGCACATTTTCTGCTGTTCCTGCATTTCTAATTATAAATACTTAGGACAGTTCCCCCCACACATAAGCAAATGAACTATATTATATAATCCAGACATAGCAAATAATTTTTGTTTACTTGATTTTAGTGGCAATCTAAATCTGCTATTGCTAACTTACTTGAAATCTATAGGTGAAACTTAATTAAATTATTTTGCCTACGTAACTGCTATATCCACTGAAGTTCACCTTCCAGATTCTTAACACTGTCAAAATTTGAAATAGGGGTTTGGAACATAAATGCAGGAAAAATAAAAGAACATATCAGAAATTGAAACAAAAATGCTATTGTTTCATATGAATGGACTTTTGCTCCAATTATAAAAAATTACATTCATATTTTAGAAGGATTATGACATATATTTATTGAAAGGGATTGCTAGAACATTTTAATTAAAAAAAATCAGAGTCCAAAGAAAGAAAAAATGTTTAAGAAGTGTAGTTAAGTACAATAGCTATCAACCACGCTGATAAATATAAAAGTCATGTTCCCTGTTTGACGGACTTCCTGAAAAATTGGTATATCTGTTTTAACAGAAAATCTTGGAAACACCACATTAATTTAGTAGCAAAATTACAAAAAATGAAAAACTTTCTTTAAAAGGCTGGATTTTTATTATTAGATGTAATCAGAAAATGATTATCTAGGAAAATTTTTCAATCCCATGTGGAAAAGGAAGAGCTGGCAAAAATGTATACATTCCTCAAAAAAGCAGGATACAGGATACAAACCAGAAAAAAAGTACTTGCATAACAAGCTAAACAAAGATAAGCAAGGTATAGAGACCAGTTCTGCAGTAAAGGGTCAGCACAATAACACCTTAGAGGATGCTAAAAGGTTTTTGTGCAAATGAGTTAAACCAACTTTGTAAACAGCAAACAATTGAAATCTAATCCTCTCCCATTAAGGGGAAGATTTAATGGTTTATATAAATATATTTTTTTGATCCCTCTTGATAGCCAGTAATTTTCTTTGTCAAGAATCTGGCATTTGCAGTCATCATGGAATGTCCCTGGTCTTTAAGGTGAAAATGGACTGCAGATAATTCAAATTTATTGTCTTGTTGAAATATTTGAAAATAGCCTGCTTTGTCAACCCAACATAAAATTCTGAACAAGCTTCATTATATTGTGAAGCATCAATGACATCTGTCTATTTGTGTTTGGGTATCTTGTCCTTGGGATGCACTATTTCTGTTTCAGTGTGTTGATGGGTTTGAAGTGCGCACATCTGTTACATTTATTGAAATGGAATCTTTCCTGTTTGAAAATAAAATGTCAGCACAATGTTGTAAGGTCCTGCTTACTCCCAGTTTATGTTCCAATGAGTGGTGGGTCAAGTGCTACACTATTGATCTGTATGTGTAAGCTTTCTATAAATTTCAATATAGAAGTTTCTGTCTTTTTTTATCTGTATGGCATAGTCCAGAAAAGCCAAAAAATTATCTTTAACATCTTTACGTGTGAATTGGATATTACTGTTAATGGCATTGATATGTTGTGTGAATGTTTCCAATTAGTGTGTTTTGATTTTGATACAGGTATAATCCACATATCTAAACCAGTGGATGGGTGGGATTCCTGTGAAAAAGTTTAATGCTTTGAATTCAATTTTTTCCATGTAATGATTAGCCACAATAGGGGGCACAGGTGAACCCATTGCACAGCTGTGTTTTTGTCTATAAAAACTACTGTTGCATTTAAAATAAGTGTTGGTCAAGCATTTTTGGCAGGGCAAAGCTTAATTTCATGGGCTAATGTTTTGTCTTATAATAGTCTTTTCTCACAGTACTGACTTCCTCGTATGTAGGAATGCAGGTGAAGAATGAAGTCATATCATAAAAAACATTGTTTCACCAACTTAATACAGTGGAACCTTGGATTGCGAGTAATGAGGTTCACGAGTGTTCTGCAAGATGAGCAAAATTTTTTAATAAAATTTAATTCGGTTAACTAATGAAAACTTGCAAGACAAGCTTTGCGTAATGAGCTCGTGTGGGAAATCTATAATCACAACTGAACTGATGATTCTTCTCTCTCGCTGGATAAAAAGCATAAATTAAGTGAAACCAGTAGTGTTAGTGAAAGTCATTCAA
The DNA here is from genome assembly GCA_032468055.1 of Acrochordus granulatus. NCBI lineage: Eukaryota > Metazoa > Chordata > Lepidosauria > Squamata > Acrochordidae > Acrochordus > Acrochordus granulatus. Next base: position 235,808 of record JANHZU010004235.1, read on the forward strand.
GAGAAAGAACTCCCGAGATTCAAATTCCAGATTCTTCTTCCAAGCAATAACCCTCCCCCTCCTCTTCTCCCTCTCATCTTCCTCACACCAGCCAGGACTATTCTCAAAGTGTAATAAGAT
>JANHZU010004235.1:242136-252967 GCA_032468055.1 Acrochordus granulatus
ATCCATATCTGAGTCATGTTGAGTTATTGCCATAAAGTGTCCTGGTGAGATTTTTTTACAGGGTAGTTCACCACTGCTTTCCCAACCCTCCCCATTTATCCAGGCTTGGGACCAGCATATGGATGATGAATCAACCATATGGCTGGGTTCAAGTGATGAATAGTCATCACAAAATCTGCATGTATTACATAGGTAATCATGTCTTGAAAATAATTACAGTAGGTAACAGTTTTGAGTTACATATTATTTAATTTATAATATCCTATTTCATTGTATGAGATATAGGACTCATCCAAGGGCTCCATAGCAGATGTATCTTGTTTGGGAGTAGCCCTCTTTGCAAGGTAATATCAGGTCCTGCCTTGCAGATTGAAGAGAAAGAAAACATCCAATATTTTTTTTCAGTTCAGAATGACTGTAATCTTTTGAAATGGGGCAGGGGGAAAATCCTCTTGTGCAGCACAAAGCATTTTAATCATTCTTTCTTAAGTGGACAGAACAGACATAATCTCTGCAATTAATGTACTTATCCATTGAGTACAATACTTTCTGAAAGGCTTTCTTATCCTGGCAGAGTACACTTCTCAGTGACAAACTCTTCAACTTTTTCAGGCAAATCAAATAATCCAAATCTAATGCGAACTGAGATAGAGGTGAGGCAATGATGTTTCCTAACACAACTTCGAGTTGCAGAGCAGAGAAGCAACCAGAATCCATTGACTCCAATGAGAAACCAGTTCCCATTCCATCAGAAGAGTTGACCCATTTCCTTCCCAACTGAGTCTAATAACTAATTTCAAGGGTTTATATTTGACATATTTTTGCCCAATACATTTAGGTTTAGGGAACCATGGTTTATTGAATCAATTTGCCTGGGCTTTGAAACACAAACTACCCACTTTAGCAGTACTTATGTGAACCCCATCCCATCCCTCTTTTTATCTCTTGCCGGGTAGATGAGTTTTCCTCAGTTCTTTGTCAGCAAATCCTCTGAGCATGCTGACACTAAATTTACGCAGCGCGGTGGCAGGTTCAATGGAAAGTCCACATAAGCTTATGACCCGAAAATCAAGCATTAGTTTATCTCCCAACTTCTTTCCTCAAAAGCAAGCCAGCCAGCCAGCCAGCCAGCCAGCCAGCCAGCCAGCCAGCCAACCAACCCAAACCTTCTCCAACCACAGCCCTTTAGAGGACAAGAAAAGTGCTCCAGAGCTGAAAAAAAAATATTCTCCCCCCCTTTTTTTCTTCTCCTTTAGAGAAGAAATTGGGTTTATTTTAATACATAAGAAGGGAAGCTATTTGAACTCCCCGCGTTCCGTCCTATTGGCTCAGATTACTTCGCTTCCGCCACTCTCGGCCCCGCTCGTGATGGAAGCGTGCGCTTCGGAACCGGAAGTGATCGGAGAACCGACCTGGCAGTTTGTGTGCGTGCGCGCGCGCCTATTTCTCCCCCCTTGACAAAAACTCGCTGAGGAGGCTGATGATAAATGCGTGGGTGCGCGCGCCCGCCCGCCCCCAAAACGAGACAAGCCTGGTTTACGACCCCGGCTGGAGCTGATGAGCCAAGGAGCGACCCCTCCCCCGCCGGCACCGCAGCAGGGTATTTTTCCCTGCTCCCCTGGGGGTGCGGGCGATGACGCCACGCGCCGAGGCACAGGACGCGTTGGTGACGTGATCAGAGTGCGCCTCCTCCCCTGTGCTGGCCCGGGGGCTCTCCTGCAGGTTGCGAAGCATGAGGGCCGCGGGGGGAACGAGCGCTGCGTCTCGTCTCGGAGGCTTACCTGGCTAGTGCAGGGGCCCAGCCCGGCTGTGAGTGAAGACTCACGGAAATGGAGGTAGAGCTGCGGCCAAAGCTTCCGTCCAGAGCGGGAGATGGGAGCCTTTCTCCTTAACTGGCATGCGTTCTTGTTCAGCAAGGCGGTTCCTTCGGTTTCCAAACCCCAAATCCCCCGGCTGGGGATGTTGCGGCTTTCAGTCGTCGTGTTTCTGGTTGCTATAGCAGTACTGGGGAATTGCTTCTCCTGTGTTACTAAGAAAGCTGTAGGAAGGAAAGAATGTAAAACAGCCACCGTTTTTGGTGGTTTCCTATTAGAACCTTTTTGATTCTGATTAAAATGCTCGATTGGAACGAGCGGAGAAATAACCGGCTGCGTTTGAGCCTCTTGGGTATGAGCTTTCCACGGCCGTATTCTGTGGCTCGTACTCGGGTTTTGAGACACGCTTAACACTGTCTCCACAGACACTGTATCGTGAGGTAAGTGTCTGTCTTCTCAAGGGCGTAGGATTGAAGTCTTAATGTTAGCACTGACTTCAGTGCAAATATGAATTCATTGTCTGAGTTGCCTAGTGCAGCCTGGTAATTCTTGCATAAAGTTGTGTGTGGGTGAGAACGTTTGCAGCTTCTAAATGAGTGTAGGACTCTAGTAATACGAGTCTAGCAGCCTTGTAGTACTACTAAGACCTTATGAGAGAGTAGGGGCAAAAGAACACTTTTTGGAACAGCCTCCTGTTACTTGAGGTGTTAAAGAAATCATAGTACTCTGCCTGAAAATGACCATTCCTAACTGCCAGAGTGAAAGACTCCTACTAAACCTCTGGCGGTTTATAAAAATATCGTTCTCGGTAGTCTATTTTAAAGTTAAAAATAGGTTATGCAGCTTAAGTAGAAACAAGCCTGTATTGTATAGTTTTGCTGAATATATAGGCTTTTGTCAGTACTGATGTTCATAGTTAAAAAAGAGAAAATCCTGCTGCTGAATAGTGCTTGGTTACAATATGGCTGCTCAGAACAGAGTAGGTTTCTTGAATGGAATCCTCCCTAGTCAAAAGTAGATAAAATAATGAGATAGTTTTGCTTGATTTTGTTTTCAGGAAGAGTCCTTTTCCATGTTTTCCCTTGGATGGAAGCATGCTCTGTTCCACAGGAAACGATAGCCTTGAAGTATGATCATGGAAAAGGGAATAAGCTCAGTAGAAGTTCCTCCCTCCATGTCAGCTCATGCCACTGCAGTAAGGATGATGGTAAAAGAACATGAAACCAAACCGGCTCAAAAAATGAGACAAGTGGGATTTGTACTTGTACATGCAGGTACATGTCAGACTATCACAACAGTAGATGGGCTGGGCTGTAATATTTTAGTGCCATATGTGCTTTGGGAGAGGTGGGAAACACGTGACGCATAGGTACATTGTGCAAAGAATGGTGAATGTATGTTTCTATCTCATTACATGCTTCTCAGGCCAATTTGCTCTGTGGCTGAATGGTAATTTGCTCATTTGCTTTCAATTATAGTTACCATTTAGCTTTTTTGTTTAAAACAGGAAGTACAATGCCTAGGCTTTGCTCTCTTTTGACAGGAAATAACTAATCAGAAGGCTGCCTCCTTTTTAAATTTGCCTTTTTGATGGATAAATTTATCTGTAGCATGCTTGTAGAAAAAATGGTAGGCTAGCAAGGCATTTAAGTTGAAGGCTGTATTCCCTTCAACAGAAAACAGAGAAACCTTTCTCTGAAGATAGATACATTTCTGGCCATGCATGGTTAGATATGCAAGGAATTTTTCTCTGGCACAGCACAGTGTGTATTATTGATGGGCAGGGCCAATGTTTTAATCTTTTCTTCATTCCCTTTGCTTGAGCAGCTTTGGGAAATGTCTTTTACCACTGGTCACAACTTACCAGTTTATGGTTTGCTGAGATTGTTTGTAATAAAGGGCAATACCTTTAAAATCTTGTGTATGTTGACATAGCCATAGCTTATGTAATCATTGGTTTATGAAATTAATTACTACTTTTGCTAAACATTATGAACCTTAAGTCCTGGTTCACAAATCTGCATCCCAGGAATCGTGTTAAGTCCAACCAATGCAACCATATTATGGTTTATTTTGATACATAAGTTCATTGTTGAATGAAGGCCTTATCAAAGAACAATTAATTAAATATTACTGCAGTTTAAAATGATAAACAATTTAGTATCAGACTTAGTAGCACAGAGGTAAGATCATGATCTTTTTAAAAATTTAATATCTTAATGTCTCTAATATTTAAATTTAATGTCTTTATTTTATAACAAAATTATGTTTAAAAACAAAGAAATAAAAGTACAAACTGAAAATGCAATCTAAAGACAAAAAGAAAAAACTAATATTTTATGCTTATCAGTGGTTGTTGGAACATGTGTGATCTGTATGTTTTGGAAAAGGCAATATTTTCTGCCAGTCAAAGGATGCAGCAATATGTGTTACAATGGTAGAGATTTTGTCATATCAGATTTTGTCGTATCTTACTATAATATCTTGCATAGTTCTTATAGTAGTATGGCCTTTTTATATTTTATGTCTGATTATTATCATTAATTTGGTAGTGTTTCTTAGGAAAATTTTCTTTGACTTGAGCTTGACTCCATGTGATTCCATGGGCATGTCATTATTTTCTTGGGAACAGTATTGATGTGATTTACATTGATCTTTACTGAGATTTTTTTTTTTTACTTCATAGCCTCATGAACAATGCACATATTTACTGGGCTTTCCTAATAAATACCAGTACTACTACCTGGCTCAGCAAACTTTTGTTACTAATTCTTAATTAAAAATTTTGCAAGAAAGTTAATCAGGAATTGTTTAATTTTCTGAGCATGTTTTACACTGCTATACTAAAACATATTCTGTTGGTGCTTTTATTGTAAAGCAGTGGTTCAAGAGGTGGAGGACTTAAGCACTAGGAAGATAGAACTGTAAAAACTGTTAGTTGTGAAAAAAGCTCCCACTTTATTTTAAACATAACAGCATACCTGGGTGATTATTACTAGTAAAATTTCAAGCATGCTTTCTAAAGTCACAGTCCAGTGAAGCAATGTGTTATGTTCAAATGATGTATTGCCACTGTTGGGTATGGGGAGACTATAAAATATCAATTAGTTGAAACTCCTCTTGGCAATGGAGAAATATGAAAGAGAAGTTTAATTTTTAATTTAACCAAATAATTTGCAATGTAATCAAGAATTGGTGTATGTATACATTGCATCTCTTAGTAGAAGGCAAAATGCTTTAGAGGAGAGTAAACTGTAATCTTTTGTATTTGTGTGCTGTTTGCCTGCTAATATGTCTTGATCCTTTTAGCTTTGCTGAAGAGATAATAGAATTTAAAAGGATAACAGTACACCATCTCTGTACAAAAAGGGGCAGCATTGTTTTCCTTGTTTCACGCTACTTTAGATTCCATGTATATCTGGCACATAAAGAAAAAATGTCTTTAATTCATGCAATTCTTCATTTCAGAGCTAAGTATTTGAACCAATGGTATGGGTGCTTACTATATAGATGTCTGTCTGCAGTGAAGGGTTGCTTGAGATTCCCTTAATGAGCTTATGGTGATAGAGTTGCATGATTCACATTCAGGTTCTGAATGCAAGAGTATGCTGTAGAAGGACAAACCCACCCAATCTTTTGATAATGCCCTTGAAGAGGAGATACATGCTGTTTTGTAATCCTCTTACAAGGTAGAAGTATATTTTGCATGGAAAAATTTGTTTTAGAAAAAGCTTTACAGTAAAACAGAATTGTTTTATTTGGAGTACTTGATCACTTTTACCCCTCTTCTCTTACATTTTCTTGATAATAGGTGCAGGTTATCATTCTGAATCCAAAGCCAAAGAATATAAACATGTGTGCAAAAGAGCATGTCGGAAGGTAAGAGTTTCTCAGTCTGTTAGAAATGTTCTCTCTACTTCTCAGTAATTCTTTAACAATTCCTTATTACACAATTTTTTAACAAAAAGTTTTGTGTTTATCAGGTTTTAGGCCTTGCACATATATTTCTTTACACAGTACAGAAAACTAAATTTTTTAACAAATTGTATATAAGAATATTTTTCTATTTGTATACATATAGCATGAAGCATGTCATCAGCACAATAGCAAGTTTGAACACTTGTAAGTCAGCACAATATGCTTTCTTGTAGAGTTCAGAAAACATTTGGCACTTATGGAAGAAATACTTTTATTAGTGCAATCTTTGTGTTGAAGCTTAGACTAAGAGTAGGCAACCTAATGTTCTCCAGCCGCTTTATATTGAAGCCCCCCCCCTTGACAATACTTGTCTGGGTGTGTAAAAGTTGAATGTAGACATCTGGAGGGTACCAAAGTGCCTCTTCTTACTATAGATTATGAAGTTATGTTTGTTTGTTTCACTGCTAGAACATCTCGTAATGCCTTGATCTTTCAACTCTGCTTTATTTTTCCAATCTGCAAGTTTAATATATTTTTAAATCTGAAAACAGTACTCTTTATTAGTCCTATAGTGCATATACCTGCGTATGAGTCCTGCTGAAGTTAATGAGTTTTATACTCAGGTAAATGCACTATAGGACTAATAAAGCAATATATAAGAGGCATGGTGGTGCAAGCGGTTAAGACCTTGGCTTACTGGCTGGAAGGTTGGCAACCCGAATTCAAGGCCCAGCATTGCTGTGCAGCAGGGTGAGCTCCTGTTTTTCCACCTCAGCTCCTGCCAACCTAGCAGTTCGAAAGCATGTAAATGCAAGTAGATAAATAGGTACCACCTACCCTGGCAGGAAAGTGAGTGTCTGTGCGCCTTTAGTGTCTAGTCGTGCTGGCCACATGACCAAGGAAGCATCCTCGGATGAATGCTGGCTCTTCGGCTTGGAAACGGAGATAAGTACCGTACCCTAGAGTTGGTCACAACTGGCAGGGGTACCTTTACCTTATATAGGTAGATACAGGTAGATATAGATATAGGTTTACACTATTAATATTTTTAGGTCATGTTGTGCACCATGAGGTTGGTGTAACATGTCATAATAGTTTATATTTAAATATAAGTTGCTCGCCTTAAACCATCTTTGAACTTCAGCTTTATTAGTTTAAACTTAACTGATATTTGCAACATTCTCTGCCACAATGGTTTCATCTCAGTATATTTATTTAGGATGGCAGTGTAAAGTCTGTGGTCTTCCAGATACTGATGGACTTCAGATCTTATGGCTTGTGGTCTGGAAAGATGGAATATTTAGTCCAGCGTATTATGGATGGTTGGTTGGTTACTCATTCTTGATGTGGAAATAGCTTTGACTTAACTATAAAAGTGCTTTCCTTAATAAATAATAACCTTGTGTTGCTTCAGTTGCAAGCTAAGCATGCAGCATGAAATAATTCACAAAATGATAAGCACTGTTTTAAAATATGTTGTTTGATTACATACAGGGTGAACCAAAAGTAGGTGGACAGTAAATGATAAGATCCACCTACTTTTGGTTCACCCTGCATTCAGGAGGCTGCACTTAATGGTGCAGTTGTTTAAATCCAACTGCATATGGAATAGGAAGTGATTTCCAAGTCATTGTCAACATTTTTGGACAGAGATTGCATCTTCAAGACTCTGGGACTTAATGAAGATGTTGGAACACTGGAGTAAAATATTTCCAGGGATAGCTCTCTCTCCATCTATCAAATGACTTGGTAATTTTTCAGATTCTTTTCTTGGAACAGAACGTAGTTGTCTGCTCAGAAGGTAGCACGGACAAATGTCAAAAAAACTTTTGTTGTGCTAGGTTAATGCAATGAGTTTTGTAAACAAATCAGTTTGTAAACAGAAATTTCTTAAAAAAAATCTGTAATCAATTAAAGAGTAATTTTCTGCTTTGCTTTCTATTTCATGTAGTAGGAAATTATTGCATTTATTCAGTACAAATACAAGATAGATTTGATAGTCATATAGTTTTTTAAAAATATTAACTTTATTAAATTTCTATAAAAGATAAAATGTATTAAAAATTAAGGAAAAATATGGAAGGGGAAACTGCAGGGGAATAAAAAAATAAGAATAATTCCCCACTTTGTTCGAAAGTTATAAATATAAAATACATTAACATTCTGATCTAAAATTCAGTAATGCAGTGTATATAATAAAAGATTCTAATTGTCAAATCCCCAAATTTCAGCAAAAAGGCTAAAAGTAGTTTCCACATAGAACAAAGCTAGACATAGTCTTTTCTTTAATCAAACTAGTTAATTTCGCCATCTCAGCCAGTTCCATTAAATAAAATACATTTAGTTTTTCTAGTGCTTCTGTTTTAAAAAAAGATGTTCACAATGTAGCCAGATGCCTAAGATTAAGTGATGCCACAGATGTAAGTATAGTGCAGTTCCTTCCCCCCCCTCAGATTCGTAATTATCCACTTCTTGAAACTTTGAACAGTTCTCTTCTGGGACCAAATGACTCACTGGGCTTTATTGTGAAGAAAATTTAGTACGCAACATTTAAGAGGCAATACTTTACACCTAAAATTCTGTCTTCTAGGCAATTGAAAAGCTACAAGCTGGGGCTCTTGTAACAGATGCAGTGACTGCAGCGCTAGTTGAACTAGAGGTACTTACATTTATTCAGGCATTTATTCTTTTGCTGGCAGTTTGACTATATTTTCTGTTCATTTTTATCTTATATTAAATGCATTAATTGCAACATATATAAGGAAACTTTTAATATGTAAGAACATGTATTTTAATAGATCTCTTGGGCTCTTCATATTCTAGTTACTTGTTAGTGCTGTTTTTTTTGCTGCATCTTATTTGTCTTAAAACTGATGAGCTGATTAGCGTGAGAGCATCTCAGTTTTATTTTCTAATTGATAGCTAGGGTTAAATTCCTTTATGTGTACTTTACATCTGATGAAGAGGTCAATAGGGAACCTGAAAATGTTTTCTTTAAAAAAGTATGCATTTATTTTTCAATATGAGAGATCATATCATGGTAAATATTGACACCTTTAATTAAGATTTGGACCAACTGATCCAGCTGGATTAGAAATATGTTTTAGGAAAAGAGCCATATTAGTATATGGTGGCAAAAAAAATCAGAATCTGGTAGCTCCTTTTATGACAAACAAATTTTATTAAAAGGCCCAATCCTTTATGAACTGCAGTTCACTTCATCAGATGCATAGAGCGGCTACGCTGATGTGAAATTTAAATTGAGATGAGACAGGGAGGGAGATGCACATTACATATGAGACAGATTATCAGTACCTAATCAATTAACAATGATCAAGTCAGATAGTTCCAGTCTGAAAGCTTCAGGATTAATTGATTTTAGAATGAAACAGGATCTATTATTTGACTTGGACATTTGTGGAGATAACAAGTGGATTAATAGATCTGGACCAGGCTTTTTCATATGTACTTGCTGCATCTGAATTAACTGTTTGCTTGATAACTCACTGTTCACAAAGGTTAATTTCTCCACCAAATTAGTTCTCTTAACATTGTGGTGATTTTTAAGAAGATGCTATTCAGCCCCTTCCCAAGAATCTTTAATTTGTTTACTTTCACACTGCCGAAAGTAGGACTAGTTCCTTTTGTTGGCAAAATACTATGGCAACTAAATTCTCTTTCCCCAGGGCATTAGGGGAATGAAAGAGGATAGGCAATCTATATCCTAAAGTACATATGGACTCTTTACTTAAGCTAGGTTCCCACAATTGAATTTGATATAAGGAATTGTATAAGGTCATGAAGTATAATGCAATTCTTAATCCATAAATTCATTTGGATTATGGCCAGGAGTGCCATCTCATTTTTCCAAGGATCAGCAAATGCCAGGTGTAGTTGGGTAATGAATAAATCAAAATTGGACTCGAAGGAGGAAAGTTGTGAACTTCTTTAGTTCCCACTCTTTTGAGCAATGACATAAAGCAAGCTAATTCACTTAAAATGCCCCAAATATGCAGTTCCACATTTAATTGCTATATGGCAAAAAAGAGGGAAAATCAGCCTCTCCTTTAAATTTAACAGTCAAGTTTAACTAAGCTTTTAGAATAAGGAATTGCAGTGTTTCAGATTCTGGTGAAATTATACAGCTGTTTTTGGAGTAATTTGGATCTTACATCCCTTGAAAGACTGAAATACAAATTGTATCTGAATGTTGGACTGGGTTAAACGGTTTATGGCCTGTACTTGGGGCAGTATGAAAACTGTTCAAATCTCACAAGACTTTTTGAGAAAACTGAGGAATGATATATCAAGGCTAACTCTTCTCTCTCTCTTTTTATCTGCTGATTTCTCTTCTGGAGTACCTACTTTTTAGAAACAACATGACAGTTAAAATATGTAAAATAAATTTAAAAAACACACATTTATCAAAGCAGAAGTTGCCCTTAAAATACAATTGTTGATGCTAAACACTTGCCTGAACAAAACTGTTTCCATCAACTGGTGAAAGGCAGCAGAAAAGGAGTTAACAAAGATTTTTCTTGGACAGATGTTCTAGAACCTGAGTGCAATTACTCAAAAGCCTCTCTCCAGCATTATATATTAAAATGCCTCTGGTGGGATAAAAGTGCAAGATAGCAGCCTCTCAGTTTTCAGTTTGTAAGCTTTATAGCGAGCATTTTGCATTTTTTTTGGAAAGAGTAATAACCAATAATTGAAGTTCCCAAAAATATTCCCAAATTTTCCTCTTGTCTATTTTGTTAAATGCTTTTTGGACTACTATAACTAAGATAAATGTTCTTGAGATCAGTGGAACTAAATATTGTGACCTTTCACAATTGAATGAGAAAGAAAATGTCCTTTAAAACGTTCCAGTGTTGGACTTAAAAAAAACTCTTAAAACTTTTGAATATTTTGAGACATAGGCTTTTGTACAGCAAATTACAGACATGCAGGAATGTTTCTGACTGCTTTATAAAGCTATCTCTTAAAGATCACCCCTTTTATTAGATGGATAAAAGAAGAGGAAAAGAATAATTAACTTTTCTAGGCAGTTGTATCTTCCAGCCTAGTGTCCACTCAGTTCAGCGGTTACATAGCAT
>JANHZU010004235.1:313471-323490 GCA_032468055.1 Acrochordus granulatus
AGCACACAAGCCCCCCAACTACAGCAAGCTGGTGCTTCACGGGGGGGGGGGGGGTTAACCTAGCTGATGGGAAAAGAGACTCGACTGTTTTTTGGATGGATGCATTCCTCCCATCCCTAGAAAATTGTAGTTTGGCACTGATTTCCCCCCCCCTTTTCTTAGTATTTCATATTCAATTTAAATGCTATTTAACTGTGTTACAGTCTTCCTCAACCTCAATGTATTTAGGGAACTGCTGCTATTCCCTATTTGTGAGTAAAATAATAGTTTTACCACTATATTTGTTTCAATCAGGCAAAAGAAAGGGCCAAGTAAAAAAAACTCTGACTTGAGTTAGACAGAAAATGAACTCAAAAGAAGGAAAAGATTTAATTTTTAAAAAAAATTAGAAGGAAGCAGGGAGAGAACCCAACATCCTGTTTTTTTGCCAATTAAGTCCATTAATGGGGAGCCATTGTGGAGGAGGCCCTGCTAATTATCGTCCAATTACACTAGAGGCTGCTGGTTTTCCTCTTCCCTGATCTAGCGCTTGAAAACTAACGGCCAGTGTTTTCAGCTGAGCCTGGGAATGGACAGCCTGTGAAAGCCTTTTGGCAAGAGATGTTCTTAATAAGTTTCTGGAATGTTTTCAGAACATCTGACTCTTTGCAGGTGGGGTAAAGCCAGAATCTGGCTGATTATGTATGACTATGGTCAGAGAACTGAATACAGAGGAATTGTAGCAAGCTTGGATTTAAACGCCAGGTGTCTCCCTTCATTGTGCCATGTGGGCTGGAGCTTGCAGGATCAGAGAACAGTCAGGGAAAGATCTTTGTTGAAGCAATGGCAGTTGTGTGGAGGACAGATGACTGCCATCACCTCATGATCTTAATCATCTTCAGCTGGAAACAGGGTCATGCTTGAAAGATCCTTCAGGCTAGTTTTTAAAAATCCTGCTCAATGGCTGCATGTGTGTTTATACAAAAGCAAGATGCCTAAATGCAGGCAGCCTTCCTGTCCCCTTTCAGTCTTCTGAAACTTCTTTTGCAGGCAGCCATGCTTACCAAGTCTTTCAGCACATGCTGAGATCAGGATGTAGGATTTCTTCACTCCAAAGTAATGCCCCTCCTTTCCCTGCAAAAGTCAGCTGGTGGGACAAAATAAGATTGAATGAATCCATTCATCTTCAGTCCATTGACCAACATCTTTCTGGAGTCTGACCCATCTCAATCTGTGCCTGTTTTTGTACTGTATGCTAATCCCCATGCTAATACCTCTGTTTACTGACTTAAAAGAACAGTTTAGATCATTTGGCAATGGTTCATGGTGGCTGAAAGCCAGCCTCTTAGTACAAAATCACTGTTATTGGAAATGTAAACATCCCAAATGATTAACAGCTGGAAGCTCTAGGACATAAGTAACAGCTCTCTCCTGACTCAAGGAAATGGGTAGAACAGTATTGCAGGATGGGTTTGTTTCTCAGAGGGCAGTTTCAAATAGTTGGCATGTTGCTGTACAAAAGGACAGGTAACGGATAGGCTAACAAAACCTCCTTCTCCTTTTGGTTTAGTGCTTATGAATGAACTCAAGGTGCCCTGTTTAACAAATACATGTTTTTTAATCATCTGAAGAAATAGTAACCAGATGCTTTCTGAAAGGCTAAACAAGTTCTGATGTTATATTAAAATAGTAATAGTGTACTATGTACCACAGAGGAAACTTGACTGTTAATGCTCAGTTTGATGGCCCACTTCACCTTTCTAGGAATCCAACCTGCCAGTTTCCTTCATCCTCCATTTGCACTCCATGTACTGTCCATGCTGACCACATTGTGTCTAATGTTCCTTTCATGTGACCTCTCTTGTTGGTAGCTGGCCATTTCAAACCACTACAAACAGATTAGCAAACCTCTGTCCCTCTAGATCTCCTCTCAGCTCCAAAGAACATTGGATCCAACAAAAGTCCCAGGACATCCTTTCTCCTGGCTCTCCCAAGCCAAGTATTCCTTGGGAGTTCACTTCCAGTATTTAAGAAACCATTTCCCCCCTCTGCAATATTGCCCACCCCACTGCAGTAGGCAGAAGCAATGACTTCATCATAAGATTTCATCTGAGCAGTAGACATTTCCTTTTAAATGTGTGGAGATTTGACCGAAAAAAGAATGTCAGAATTATTTCACTAGCCCCCTATTTTCAAAACCATGGCATGGAAACACTGAAAGTCTTGGTTTATTCATCTGCAGTAAGTGGAGTTAGAGACTGTATTTATTTTGTCCACTGAGATGTTAATCTCCAGCAAGCTCCACAAACTGGCATTCTTCCAAAGTTCTAGCTCTCCTAAAATATCCTAAGATAGGTAGGATAGTTCAATACAGTGCATGAATAAATGACATGTATAATAACTTCCCTTGCCTTTATGTCTTAGTAGAAATACATTTTAATCTGTCCACTTCTACATGCCCTTATCTATTTTACTGTTTCAGGGCCCACATCTTATATTTGCTGTGCTGTGTTGAAAATGCTCAAGGAAAGTGGCTGGTGATTTTTTTTAAACAGTAAGACTTTTGGGGAAAAATATACATATATACATATGCCATGGTCATATAGAAAGTGCAGTGGCCAACTCTTCAGAGGATATTTAAGCTGTCAGAGATCAGATGCTGAATACTTTTTATATTAAAGCCAACATTTTCAGGGTACATTAAGAACACTCTCACCAAGTACTTTTTATTTCATTATGTTCCATACTTCCTGCCCATCTTATTCTCCAAATATCTCCCAGTGAGCTTCATGCCTGAATGTGGAATTTAATTTGGGTTATTCTTATCTTGCTAGACACTTTATTGTTACATTATGCTGTCTCCCATCATCTGGCTGTTCCTTGTTTGAATAAGTATGTGGTGTGACAGTAGGTGTGATTCTGGGAAACCAAATTCATTTTGTGGAGACCCTCTATTTATGGAATTTTGTTTCCACATAAGCGTACAATTATCCTCTAGTAAGTGGCCAGCCAGAAGTCTGAGGGACATACCTAACCACAGGCTAATATTAAGTAGAAATATTTGCCTGTAGTAATCAGATTCAATTACACATGTTGGCTAAGTGTCAGTTTATCTAAGCAAAGCTCCTGTTGCTTTACTCAGTTCATGATGCCAATCCTTTTGACAACCAAGAGTGAAAATGTGACCTGTAGACTAGCTGCAGGGCCAACTGTTGTAAGGTAAAGTGGAATAGCTGGCAGATCCTGGGGATGTGAAATGGAGCAAGAAAAACTCTGCCACAATCCAAATTCCAAGGATTAGTGGTGAATCACTGTGTAGGTGGTCATGTGTGTCACATCTTTGGCAGTTCCTTAAAGTAGTTGTGTCTTTACCTGGCATGCATTTGATTTAAGGAAGTGCCAATATGTGTGCCCATCCATGCTCTGAATCACCTCTTCCTCTTGGAATCTGTATCACTGCACACCTGTAGTAGCAAACTACTGAAGAACTATGTCAAAAGGATTACATCATGCCATCTGATAAACTTGTATGATGCCCTGGAAAGGAATTATCCCAGTACAGATTTCCAGTTATATGTCAATAATTGATCCAGTTAGCACTGGTATGTGACAAGGGTGAATACATCTCCATTATTACCACAATTATTTTCTCCTCAGATTACAAAAACGATCTATGGATTGGCCCTTATTAGCTCTTTCTTTCAGACTGTGTACTAATACAGTGTGGCTCAAAAACCAAAATCCAGATATATTGATGTCTTAGTATAATTTGACATTGATTTCTCATTAGGGCAGTCTTTCACAATCTGGGTTCCTCCAAACGTGTTGGGACTATAACTCACCCTATCATCTAAGAATGTAATAACAATATATCTGGAAGAAATGGATAAGGGAATGCTGAGATGAAATTAAACTGGGAGGAAATAGATATACAAAACTTGATATTGGTTTAGGAGGGGAAAAACGGTGAAATGTTTTGGTCTGGTTTGAGGAAGCTTAGAGCCTTTAAACATCCATTTGGATGTTATTTCTTGAATGGTCTTCAGCTGTGAGATTTTTCTTTATAGACTCAACCTCTGTAATGGAAATGTTCAGTATTTCTTAAGATGGAGTTCTCTAGCATAAGTTGTGCTCTTGGTTTTTCTGATAGCTCAGGGAAAAATCCAAAGCTATTTATGCCATATAACTCATGAAGTAAAGGCTTGTCTATGCCAAACATAATATTTGCACTTGGGAAACATGGCCTACACTGTATGAAGCAGTAGCCTCTGTGTGGCCTCCAAAATTTCTTTTGGCTGGATGTTTCTGCATTCAAATGGTTTTTGCTGTTCATTCATGTAATGGCTGAAAGGCCACTGAATGCTTTTACATGGAGAGACTGGAATACCTCAGTTTTTACTATTTAGATCTTTGTTGAATGCAGTTTTCACTACGACATGGAGGCGGGGAAGGAGGAGGATGTGCAGAGTGAACACAGAGCTCCAAAGGTTTAGTAACAGTAGACCTGATGTACTTCATCTGATCAGACAAGGGCACCTTGTGTTGTGTGGTTTCAACTTACAGTAAGTTTTCCAGTGGTTTGAGCTCAACTGATGATTCTGCTCTAAGCCCTTTCTGATGCGTGATATATCTTTGGGGTTGCCAGACGGGCAAAACACAATAGAGTCTCTGGCACTGAAATGATGTTGTGTTCTTTAATGATTAATTGGGGAGTAGCTTAAAAAGACAGTTTTACTTGATGGGAAGAGACACAGCAATAGTTGGCACATGTCTAGAAACAAAACAGAGAAATTAAGCACTAGGGTCAACTTGTACTAGTCTTTTAGCCCAGTACTGAGACTTTTGAATTAATTCCATGGCACACGGCACATTCACCAATTTTTTCTCCTGGTGTTATTTTGGTACCCTGGTCTCAGTGCTGTATTCCATTTCCCAGGTAAATTTAATGATCTTCCTCTCCCAGTAATTGTAGTTCTTGTACATTTCTGTGTTACAGATATTCCAATCGAGTGATTCTAGAATTCTTACCAACTCAAATAATTTTCAAGTTGTAGAACCTGTTTTGCAACATTTTTCTCAAGTCTCCTTTGACATCAGAAAGGAATGAATATGCAGTTAGGAAATCAAGCTGGATCTTTCCCAGAGGCTTTTTATGGCTAGATTATTAATCTCTCTCCCTGTCATTTTGCAAGTATGAAGAAAACCCTACCACACTGCGAGTATGGGGATGTCCCTTGCCTGCACCTGTGTAGTGTTAGGATATGTCCTTTCAAGCTGTTGTATTTAGAAAAAAGTTCTTCAGTACTTTTAAACTGGCAATGATGTCACACATAGAGAGCTAGTTTGCTCTAGTGGTTAAGGTAACAGACTAGAAACCAGGAAGTAGTAAGTTCTAATTCTGCCTTAGCCATGGAAACCAGCTGGGTGGCCTTGGACCAGTCACTCTCTCTCAGCCCAACTCACCTCACAGGGTTGCTGAGGTGGGAAAAAGAGGAAGTTGTGTTAAATAAGTTCACCACCTTAAGTTGCTTATAAAAATAATAAAGATGGGATATAAATACACACATACAGATATAGTAGGAGTAGAGGGAAGCAGGGAGAGCATATAATGATAAATAAAGCTATGTATAACTATGACAATGGAATTGACTGGAATCAGAGACTGCAACAGGCAAGTAAATTCTGACTATGTAGCAGAGCATGAGGTGTCAGCGCTCCAACCATACATCATTATAAAAGTGTTCTTTTAAGCCTCTGTTCTTTTGTTCCAGTAGAAATCATTGAATGGAAAATAAATCTCATGTGTGAAGAGCAGAGAGACGAAATGGGAAAATTAGAAAAAAAATTGACAATTGATGTCTTTCTGGAACATTGCTACTGAACATACCATGACTATTTCAAGGTCTCCAAGACTCCATGTTACGAAAGTAGATTGGGGAAAAAACAGCAAGGTATGGGTTCCGTAGCAAATTTTCTCTACTTCCTTCTGCTTCCTGTATATTCCTGGAATAAGTGGCTTTCTGGGATCTGAATTCCCACCATTACTGTAGAAGGCAACATCTAAAAAATCACCTTCGGTCTTTCTCTCGATCCAGGTTCCAATTCCTCCTTGATTCTTTTCAGCAGTTCATATATGGACCATTTTTCTGGACTTTACTGGAATTTAAAAGTAAAAGTTGAAAAGTAACACCAAGCAATGGTGGTAGAAACAACTGTGGCAGGACACTAGCACATAAGAATTTTGCCTCTTATGTTAAGTTGTCTGGAAGTTTCACAATTGTGCAACTTTCTTTTGGAAAAACCTTCATTGTTATTACTAGCATTCCAGCCAGGACTATGAATGGAGAGGTTGTTTTCTTTCCTTTAAAGGAAGTTCCATCCGGTAGTTGTGCCAGCTTTGTTCTCCTCACATTCTTGTGTGTCTATTTTGTTCCAGATGGGTTTCTGCACATTAGTGTAAGCTTGCCAAAAATCATCAGAAGATACAAATCCTCAAAATGCCATATTTTTAAGAATGCAGCTTTGCATCCAAGAATGATTTCATCAGAAGTGACTTTCCAGCCACTCCAAAGCTTTCATGTCTTTTGTGAAATAGGCTTTCTTCAGGCAAATAAACTCAGAGCCAGATCATTGTCATAAATATTCAGATATTCCTGCAACTTAAAGAGCCTCAAATGTTATCAAATCAGACAGTGTGATTTTATAACATTTACTGGGCATAGAACTGTTGACATACTGTTTGTTCTCTAGCAACAACGATCATTCTTAACACTCTCAAAGTTGTAACTGGAATAAAACCTGAATTATGGGGACCAAAGTCTTTTGCTTAGAATGTTTTTTTCCAAACTCCAACTCAAGTTCAATTTAGTTGAATTTTGTTCTTTGGATTTTGGGAGCGCAGGGTTAGAAAAATTGTAAATGTTGCTTGTGTAAACATGTGAAAGGAATAATTAAGTTCATAGATAAGTGATAACCATTTTACCTGCTAATGAAAGCAATCAGATGAAATTTCAGGAGATCCAGAAAATGAATGAGAAATCTTGTGATAAATTCTTGGGTCTGTTTTGTTTAAAAAAGGGATGACATACCCATGGCCCTCCAGATGTCACAGAACTATAACTCTCATCAATCCTGGCCAGGGTGACCTGCTTGGTGAGAACTAAACTGCCATACCAACCATTTGGAGAAATATGACAAAATAAATGAGCACCACTGGGACTAGAAAGGAGCAGTGAACATAACACAAGCTAAACAATGCTGAGCTCTTCCACTTAACCCAGTAAACACAGATAGGCTTGAATAGATAACATCATCTACAGTTGACAATCATGCCTTCCTTCTCTGCTTCAAAGTTTTCTGACTTGCATTGACACAATCCTGGTTGTGCACTTTTTGCTGTACCTTAATTTAGTCTAGTCTATTTACACTCCTAGTGATCACTATACAGTTTCCTTCTTTCCAGAAACTTGCAGTTCTCCATGGCCATTTTCAGGTTACCAGAATTGAATGAAATTGACCAAAGTTTTCCTACTTTTCCCTTCTAGCCCAAGCAACAGAAAGAAATATAAAACTGTAGGAGTTTTAAGGGGGATTCTTACTGTCCATCAGTGGACACAGAAGACCGGAAGATGCCCACATTGAAAGGGATCAGTAGAGGGGTTCTCATACAAACATTCTATCAGTAAAAATTACATGTCTTCAATGAACTGTCCATGGGAAGAAAACCAGTTGGCCCTTGCTTTCCTAGCCCAGGACTGGATTAGTAAAAAGGAGAAGAAACCATCAGCTATGGTCATAGTAACTGACTTCAAGTCAGAATACATGGGGAGCATCATATCGTTGCAGCTGATTTCAGCAGGAGAGACAAGACAAGCAGCTTAAGTCTGCCCTATGGAAAAGCCTCAGTTGCAAGAGGATACTGATCACCAGGACACTGGTTTCATCCTTATTGGAGTTTGTCAGAGATACATAGCCAGTTCTTATTCTATAGGGTTCAAACCCTCTGCCAGGAATTGAATTCATAGACAGGAGAGTACAAATGCCATTCTATTAATGGAGTGCTGAAGCCTTGAACTGTCAAGAAGTAGGTCCTCATCAAGAAAGTAAATGCAAAAGAGGTGATCTCAGTTCTTAAGGTAGCAACAGGCTTCTGTGTTCGTTCTAGGCTGGCAACATTTGAATTCTGTAAAACTTGTCAAATTGCATTCAAATGTTGCCAATTCTCCTGTATAATCATGTTACTTTTCTTCCTTCCTTCCCACTTTAATTAATTACTATAAAAAACATCCTGAAGTGTAGGACACAAACCCAGTCTATACAATCTTTGGGGAGTTTCATATGTGTTGCAACAACCTTATTAAACTTGTTTATGCTGCCAATCTTGCAGAAGCAACTCTTGGCGACTTACAATTCAGAAATGGAAATAAGGCATATGGTGTGTAGGACCAATATCATTTATATATAGCAACAGATGGCATCTATTAATACTTTGACCCATGAAGCATGGCTTTGATCAGGGTGGTAAGTGAATTGTCCTCCTTCTCCATCAATGCATCCCATGCTTAGGAAGTGAAAGCTGGGGCCCAGATTGTTTGCAAAAGTTCTGGCATGTTAAAAAAGAAAGAAGAAAGCAACCATTTTCCATTGTTTCCTCCTTTCTAGTCTTAGTACTTGTAAATTATTTCCAGGGACAAGAAGTTCAGTTCAGGGAAACAAAGGAACAAAAACAAGTTTCTTGCCTCATGAAAATAGTTGTGAACTATACAAAGTGGTAGGAACCATGTCTGTATTTTTGCTAAAATGCTGTCTACCATAGAGAACAGCGATCTGTTTAGCTTCCTAGACATTTTTACAGCATTTTCCAGCTCAAGCATATTAATTTCAAGCATGATCAAAGAAAATTTAAAAATTTAATCCCTTCAAGGAGGGTTTTTTGGCATCACCAAGAGCTTTGCTTTGACCTAAATTAGAGTTGAGCTATATAAATGTTTTATTCTAGCACAGACTTTCAAGATGACACATTAAACTGAGTCTGCTTGGAATATAGAGGATCATTTGATTAGGAATACCAGACCAATTATTGATTGATTGGTTAGGTCCTGTTCAGCTTAATCATAGTTATGTGCTGAAAAGGATATATTGATTTTAAAGATTCTTCCCAATGGCTTGGGGATTTCAAAGCAAGCTATTCTTCCTTTTTAGCAGACCTAAAACCAGTGTCAACAGCATTGGTTTGTATGTTTGTTCAGGTTACCCCATTCATGACCACCACCAATACCTTCCTTCCACCATTCTGTGATGGGCTACAAAGATGTAAACCTGGTCTGACTTCTAATGTGATGATATATGCATTTTTAAAACAATTTTTGGATTCAAAGGAGGGTTTCTTCATACTGAGTCTTCTCATTTCCATGTTAGCATGATATTCAAATAGTTTTGTCAAAAGTGTGATATTGATATTTCTTGGAAAATAAAAAGAGTTATAATTCTGGCTACCTTGTGGATTCTCCATGTGCTACTAACAATACTGATATCCGTGAAAGAACTGAAGAGTGAATGATGGAAAGATTTCCTCTATTTACAAATGTATAGGCACAGACATAGATAAGTAATTACAAAGTCAGCCCCTTAATTTTCCTTGTACCATGTGGGAAAAGTAGACTGGAAATTGCCTCAGCGACTTTCCACTGGAGAAGAAAACATTATAACCAGATATAAATCCACATATTCACTTTAATAAATTGTCCTCCTCCTCATCTTCAAAAAGAAGTGAGTGAGACAGAGTGAGTATATCCATTTTTCTTTGCTGAAAAACTTCTGCTTCTAAATTGGCTACTTCTAAGATCATTTAATCAGGCCTTCTTGCCCTACTTTTACATTCAGCATTAAGTCAACAATGTACCTCTCTCTGTGTTTCAGTACTTGCAAACTATCCTTACCTCCACCACATCTAAGTACTATTTTATACATAGCATTTCATGTTTAAAATTTCTCATCTCTCTTTTTGGGTATCTCCTGTTCCATCCCACCATGACTTCCTC
>JANHZU010004235.1:323590-334776 GCA_032468055.1 Acrochordus granulatus
TTCTTGTCAACCCATTCACTTTTCTGTCATTTATTCATTTTGTGATTGAGTCCTCATTCATTTGCTCTACTCTATGTGATAAAACAAACTTAACATACTTCTATTGTTCACATTCATCAATTGTATACTCTTACTCAAATTATATATTTTTGTTTTATCACACTCACTTAAGTAATTCTTCCCACTGTTTTCAACTTCACACTTCCAACACATCACTAGTTTTCACTTCTTATGACAAATTTCCTTTCCTTCAACAGGCCCAATTATTTTTTCTCTATTTTCTCATCTCATTCTCATTCATATCACCTAATGGAATATTTCTCCCCCCTCTGGATCACATTGATTCAGAATGTTGCATCATTTTCCTCAACACTTATAACTGGTTCTTCCATGACCACCATGTATTAGAGCTTGATGTGCAACACTTGTCAATCTGTGGCTTCCTGTTTTCATATGCAACTCAACAGTCCAAATATCGATACTTTCTGGCCCTTTCCCCCCTAATTATTCTAATCCTTTCCTCACTAATTAAACCTCTACTTCTATGCATATATTCAACTCTAATTCACAAGATCAGGCTCTATTCTAATCCATTGCATCTTTAATTGTAAAAGCATACAATGTATATTTTCCATTTGTTAATTCATAATTAACCATTTGCTCCTTTTATATTTAAGTCACAATCTTTCATACAACTAATTTCAATTTGCTA
Organism: Acrochordus granulatus; assembly: GCA_032468055.1. Lineage (NCBI taxonomy): Eukaryota > Metazoa > Chordata > Lepidosauria > Squamata > Acrochordidae > Acrochordus > Acrochordus granulatus. Next base: position 324,303 of record JANHZU010004235.1, read on the forward strand.
AACTGAAACAGATGTTAATCTCACTTAGGTATGATGGACTATTGGCCTGATAATATGCTGACATAGGACACTCTTAAAACAGTTGCTTAATACTGACTTAAGCATTGCAAAATGCAGGCTCCTCAAAAGTTAAACTATAATGTGCAGAAAACAATTTGGAACAGTTCTTGAATATGCAGTATGAATATGCAATTATCTCAATTTTTTTGTATGCTGGAATTGTCTAGCCCCTATCTAGCTCTCTGTTGTAGCTTCTAGAGTCCCTTCAACCAGTCACATCACCAAAAGGTTATAGCATGTTCATTTTATAACATTTTTATATGTCAAACTTTAGAGCAGGGGTGTCCAGCCTTGGCAACTTTAAGATGTGTGAACTTCAAGTCCCAGAATTCCTCATCCAGCTAAATTTGCCAAGATTGGACACCTCTGTTTTAGAAGCTTAACCTATTAAAACAGCCTCCTCTTATTCCTTCTGAGGGGGAAATCTATTTTGACCCCTGCAACCCATGGCATGAAAGAAAAGAGAGGGAAAAGGGTGCATGAATATTGAACAGGATACATTGGGGAATCATCAAGCTGAATCCAAATATCAGCTCTTCGAAAACAGAGGGGCTACCTCCTTTTGTGAAGGCAGTGCTACTGGTGGCAATTTTTACCAATTCCTCTTTTCCTTTAGTGTATGACCTTGAGGACTTCAAAAGAGCAAGTGTTGGCAATGATCAAAGAATTATCTCAGCCATATTCTATTAACCTATCTCCTGCATTATTCCCTTTACTTCATCTGAACCTTCTGTAACTCCAAGTTTCTCCATTTCCCTAATTTTGAACAACTGTACCTATTAGTATTCCAATTACTTTTCTAGATGCTGTATTTAGCAACTGATGCAATTTGTTACAGAATTCATAGTTTCTTGTATCTGAGGTAGAAACATACAAATTCATTACAATCTGACTCTAAAAGACACATCTCACCATTTATTGGGTTATATACAAGCTTGTAATCTGTGATGTCCTTTTGGGCTAACATTTCCCCTTTGTTTCTTTATATGGTCTCAAGCCTTGTGTAGCTTTATATATTAATATATTTCTGTGCTGTAATTCAATGGACTGTTGGTGGTTTACAGGAAATAGAACATACAGAACATCCACAGTTGATTTAAAATAGTAAATATGAATTATGATCAATTAAAAACAGAGACCTAGAAGAATTTATTCTGAGCATAAAAATACTTGTGAAAATTTTGAGTTAATAAATATGAAGACAAATACAACATATGAAATAAACACACAATTGATAGAAAAGCAGAAAGGGTAGTAGATATCACTTTTTTTTAGTGCTCAAGAATGGAGTTAGATAATGTACTGGAGAAATAGCTTATCCAAGGGAGGAATATAATGACAGTCTTAAACTAGATTGTGAAATATCAGAATACTTTTATAACAATAAAAATCAGAATGATTTTTTTAGTATTAATATATAATTATGGAGGCTGGACATTGACAAAGACTAAAAGAAAGATACATTTGAATTGTGGATTTAACAATGTTCTAAAAGTACATTGATGAAGTTACCATTGACTAATTTCTTCAGAAGATGAACAGTAAGCAAGATTTCACATATTTGCTGATGGACTAGAAAAAAATTATTGGCAAGGTTGAAGGAAGACAGTACATAAAGGGAGGACGATAGAATCAATGATTGCAATAATATCCTTGGAGAACTATATATTATTAATAGGAATAGGGCACACAGTCTGGACCTGACTCAATGAGTCTCCATGGATTGCATGGTACTTGGGTTTTCTGACTGCTATAAGAGATGCACTCATGTAGCAAAAGATCACATTACTTTTTACACAGGCACACACTTCATTACCTAACCCCCCAACTCTTGGCTATGAATGCAATCCTGATAATTGGAGTTAAGAGTACAAGTAGATTACATTCTGTTATGTTTGTCAAAGATATATTAAAACATCTAGCAGGCTAAAATATTTTTCCAAGCAAAATCAGTAACTATGATATTATTTTGAAATGTAATTACCAAGTAACACAGATGGAGAAATAGTTTTCCTTTAAACATGTTCCAGGACTGGTGTTGGAAAAAGCTGCAATGATTTTGAAAACATGCTGATACAAACTGCCAAAGGATTTTTGTCTTGACAAGGTCAAATGCCCTTGGATTTCAAATAAATGAGTTGAAAAACATACATTAAAATGTCCTTCTTTTGTCCGTATGAGTCATGCTACAATGGCTGAAGTAAATAGTATGATACAGAATACTTTTTTTTCCTTTGCTGTTTGTTATTAAAACATATACATACACACCTAAGCATGCACCAAGAGAAACATTAAATCTTAATGAAGCTATTCTTGAATAGATAAGATGTAGCTGTTATTTTATCAGGAAGCAGTCATTGGGCTGGCTGGCTCTCACCACTTTTGCTAGTTTTCCTCAGTGGACCATTTTTAAAGAAACATTTTAGTACCCACTTAAAGAGAACAAACTAATGGATGTTTTAGAACTGCTTCATTTGTACAGTTGGTTTGGATTGATACGTAATTTCCTTATGGACATGTCTGGGTTCCCAGGAAGTTTCCCTTCACATTTTAAGTTTACAAATTCTTATTAACTAAAGATGAATAAATACATATACTACAAATATAATGTGGTTGGCTTAAGGAATTGAGAATCCTCATCCAGGACCGAGTAATCTTTTAAAAAGATGTTCTTCTTTAAATAACACACTGCACATATTTGCAATATGATAGAAAAACTAGGAAGGGCAAGATGTTTAAAACCTTGTAGGATGATGTCCTTTCAGCACTGTGCTTATGCATACAATTAAAGCCTCCCAAGGATGCTGCTTTAAATTGTTCGCTGCAACAGACCTCTTCAAAAACCAAGGCAATATGTATTTGGCAGGCATTCTGCAATGGAGTGGGCTTTATTCTTCATGACACTGTATATCTATGAATGCATCAGAATGCCATTTAAATTCCACAGCCAATGGTACATTTGAATCTACTGAACTCAACTTTGCTGGATTGCACTATGGTGGCACAGAAAATGTCCCCTCACTGCTAGCAAAGAAGAATTTAAAGCAGTTTTAATGGACAGGCTATATATCATGTACACAGACTCCAAACAAGAGGATGAACACACGTAATCTCAACACACGTAGAAACTGCTTATTTATGAACAGTCTGAATAGAGGAAACTATCCCTGTCAGCCATAAAATGACTACTCAGTCTTTTCATCAAATATACAAACCCACTTTTGGATGTAGAAACACATTAGATCTTTTCTCAGATAGCTGGTCAGATTTGTGTATTGCACTTTGGATGTTAGCCACAACGGCATCTTAAAACAACTTTGCTTATGAAAGCTTGCACCTGCTTCTCAGATAACTGTCCAAGACTTCTGAACTTTTCTTCTTTCTTTAAATATGTCTAAATATATTAGTATGTCTTGTGCCAGTCTGTCTAACTAAATATAGAAGATAGCTAGATAGCTATAGAAAGCATTTAATAAACATATTAAATAATTTACGCACACATTTTATTTCTTCTACGCCTTGGCTTTGACTTAGCAATCCTATCTGGAAGGCATGCATATGCTTTTTGCAGAATAAGGGAGTCCTATGTCAAAAGTACACTGCAGCGGTTTATTAATGGAAAACTGCAATCATGTGCATTGCGCAGGATGGGAAGGGTTTATTTTTTTCTTTGGCTCCAGAGTCAGAGACAGAACTGTAATGTCAGAGTGAGCAATTTGACACTGGACCCCCATTTCCACCACTCCATCAACCTTTGTGCTGTTTCCAATATCAAAACCACATGAGAAAGGCTCATGTGGGTGTGTGGCAGCAGGCTAAGAGAGGCTGAGAATACAAAGGATCCACAGTGCTTTCAGTCATCATCCTGTCTCTTTATGAGGAAAATTACACAAGCTAGTAAACAAGTTGTCTTCCCACTGCTTCCGATAGATAGGAACAATAAAAATATTAATAACAGCAACAACAACAGCTAGTCCTCTCTGATTTGTCCCTGTTAATCTGATGCTGATGCTGGGAGAGCTTTGGAATAGTCAAAGCTTCCAATGTTAAGATGGTCCAACCCAGGATTTCAGTAATTCTGTAAGTCAGCCACAAGGCTTGGCCTTTGATGCGAAGCAAAGGCACAATTTTATTTGAAGTTAACTTTCATCACGTCTGATGAAAATCACATCTGATTTTCTTAATGAGCCAAATTATTATCCTAAATCACATTTCAATACTAAGTTACTACAATTTCAATATATATAGATTTTTTAAGAGCAAAAGTTTATTCTGAACGGCTGAGGCATTGAGAATCAATTTCCTTTTCATGTGAAATCTAATGATACTCACCTTTAACTATAGGTACTGTAGTCCCTACTGGAGGATATGAGCACAAGCTCTTCTTAACAGTAGCAGTATGCATATCGCTATATAAAGGCCTATTGAGACATTTTCATGTCTGTGCAAAGGGAACTATATGCCATATCTACATGCAGACATAAATAAAACACTTTGGAAAAATGGTGTATTTTGTACAACTATATACAATGAGCAGGGAAGAAAATTCCACTTTCCAAAAGTTCATTCACTGGTGTGTTGGGGTCACTAGTGCCATCTTTTTGAAGTTTTCAAAAAGTCAGCCCCTTCCACACCCAATTTCAGTACTCTCTTGCTTCCTGAAATTGTCTGTAATAATCTTCCTCTGAAGGATTTTCTGTACATTTCTGACCATTGTTAGGTGGCCGGGCTTCATTGTACCTACTCCAGTCCCCTTTGCAAATGATCCAGGGCAAAACATCAACTTTGTAATGAAGTTCTGCGGAGAACTCAATGCTGATTAGGTTGGGGGTGCCGGCCCCTTTCCCCCGGGTAATCAGCTGCATGCTATCATCATAGCAGCAATGCTGTGCCGCCAAGGTGGTGCTCTGCAAGGATAGCATGGATCGTATGCAGTAGCGGGCAGTTGGTTTATAGATCTCCAGTTTTTCTTTTGGTCCGCTTGCATCTTTCCAGCGAAAATTCTTCCTTTTCAGACGGTCATAGATCTCTGCAGTACTGTAAGCTACTTCGGTGGGATACGCACAAGGACAAGCAGGAAGATCGTTTACTACTTTGTGCATGTACTTCTTTAAAAATTCACTTTTGCAACTCATCCACCTTTCACAGCTATCTGTGTCTGAAGAAGAGAAAGGAAACAAACAAGAAAAAAACTGACACATTATTAAAATTATAAGTGTATGATTTACTGCTAGGTTTGGAATCTACGGCCCTCACATAATTACTATTATGTATTCCCAAAAGGGAGACTTGGCCCCAAAAGGCTATATATTTAAAAATAATCCAATAAAGTAATGTATAAATCCAGATTTTTTCAATACAATTTTCAAAGGACACATTCCTGAGCCTCAAAGCAAATTTCTTAGAATCAATGCCAGGGACAATTTGCTATCCTTTCTCCTTAAATACATATCAACAAAACTATAACAACAAAAATCCCAAATTTTTGTTATTATAGTAGTAGTACCAATAGAAGAGAAGTTGTTTTTACAAAAGACATATTATTGAGCTGTCAATTCAACTGGAATAATGTAATGCAAGGACACCAGAACATAAAGTGTTGTGTGCTTTCTTATTATTGTGCAAAATAAAAATTGGATTTGCTTTAGTTACAATACTCTATTTTTTTAAGTAGCTGCATTAAGGCCTACTTATTATTCTCTCTTAACTGATATTAAAACAGCCTCATATAACTGAAGCCAGAAGTGTTCATTATTTTCCTTATAATATTTGGTAAAATAGCAAGAAATCTGGCCAAGTCAGGATGTGCCATTAACGAATGGTCATGAGTGATGAGGTGGTGAATATGTACTTGAAGTCCAAATATTTTGTAAGTTTCAGGGAAATCCTTGGCTTTCTTTTTTCATTCCTAAGCCATCCTTTGACTTATTGATGTCCCAATCGTTGGGGATAGATCTTAAAAAAAATATTGTTTATGGAGCCTTCTTGAACTTGTTACATTCAACTCAACTGTTCACTTCTGGACTTTTGTCTTCATATTGTTGTTTAACTTGGAATGCCCATGATACAGCTGGAAATAGTCACTTTTCTTAGAATTTCCTCATTGGAAATCACACATCTACTGGAAAAGGTTGGTGAAGGCTGCTTTCAAAACCCAGAAAATGTTGGCAGGGAGGGCTCACTTCAAACTAGAGATCCATCCTTCTTTGTATACTCAGCTTGTTGGCACATACAAGTAAATCTTTAACATACAGTCTGAGGAAGTTATCTTAAATGTAGCACTCCCAAGATGCTTTCAATCACAACTTCCATCCCCCTCAGTCAGTATGAGGTGGTGTAGATTATGTTATCAAAAGAAGCCCGAGGGAGCGAGCTTGGGCCTACCTACTGTATCTCACCTTAGCTAAGTCTAAGGAAATCTACTTACCAACTTCAAAGAGCTTTGTGGCATTGAATTCTTCACTTCCTGCAAGCAAACTCACTTCTGTGGCTGCTGTTCTAAAGGTATCCTCGAGTCCTATACAAATTATTGGGAAGAAGGAAAAAAAGGATTATTTCAATAATCCTATTATACATAGAGAGCAAGAGCAGATGCACAATATGAATTTATTTTACAATATCTTATTTAACATTATTTACAGCTTCTGATACAACTAAGTCTAGAGGACATCAGAACATTACAAATCAGACATATGTAATAAACTCATCAACAAAGACTGCTTGCCAGAGCATAATAAATCAATTCTAACCTCAGTGTTTTTGTACTGTGATATTCAGAATTGTCTTTCGATGAGTATAAGATTTTGAAACTTTTCTTCTTTCTGTATTTTGAAGTCCCTATTTTTAGCCATCATTAAATATTACAACAATTTGGATAAAGGCAAAAATTGCAAATAGCAGTAAAGCTTTTCATTACTGCATGCTTGAAGTGCTAGCGAATTAATGCTATGCATTCCAACTGAATTATTAGTAGATCATTATTTAAAAACAGGATGTACTCTTGATGTTATGGCTTATTAAAACAATGTGACTGAAATGTTTGGCAAGGAAAGTATTGGGGATATTCATCTATTCAGCTTTAAAGAAATCACTGTGAAACTAAGGATGTACAAATAGAGAAGGTGGTGGAAGGGGCCACCTTGGGATTTGCATATGTGGTAGACCCAGACTACTTTTGCTGCCAATCTTAACAACAACAACCCTGGTTGTACAGGGCCCCAAAAGGAGCCATAGCAGAGAAAGGGCATGGAAGGAAGCAAACAACATGTTAAGAAAGAATCACTGTAGCAACAATTTTATCTCCTTTGCTGCCATTCCTCAACTCAGTCAGCAACTGCAGTCTTTTATCTTCTCCTTGCTCAGGGGACCAAGGAAGCAAGACAAATACTTGTGCATGTGGAGCTCAGGCCTGCTGTTGTGCCAGTGCCAGGGAAGACATAGCAGTGTGACTTTCTTCTACCCTGCCTTAACTTTCTCATCATGAAGGACACAAGAGAGATCTATCTTAGGCCTTAATCTACTTAAGCTATGGGATTACTTCCTCTCATAAAAGGGGAAAGCTGCTCCTCAGCTAGGAAAAAGGAACTTATTTATGCTTGGCTGGTCCAGCCACCACATCAGAAGAAAGAGTCACTCAATTTCCTCCTCTCTCCCCTACAGTCTATTACTCAACAGTTCTCTGATTCAGAGAGCAGCAGCTCAAAGATACCATACATTTATCACTGGAATAACATTTTGAATTACTGGTGATGTGCTCTGCCTGAAAAATGATGCCCCCATCCAAATTCTATCTCTTTCAGAAAGAGAAAGATGGAAGATGATGAAAGAGAATTGGAGCAAACTAGAAAAGCTATTATCTTGGCAGAATACAGCTTACTTTACAAAACATACATCCTTCATGATGTATGTTTTTCTCATCATGTATTTATTTGCTTGTATAAAATATATACCTACTTCCTTGAACTCTGCATAGTTTACAATCAACCCAAAATATAAAAGTATAGTAAAAAAAGGTAAAGTTTTTTTTATATATATATAAAAGGGGCGCGGTGGTGCAAGTGGTTAAGGGCTCATCTTGCCGGCTGGAAGGTCGGTGGCCTGAGTTCGCGACCCAGCATTGCCATGCAGCAGGGTGAGCTCCTGCTGTTCCACCCTAGCTCCCACCTGCGGTTCGTTCCCGCGGTTCGAAAGCGCATGAGTGTGAGTAGATAGATAGGTACCGCCCCTTCTGGCAGGAAGGTAACAGTGACCGTGTGCCTTTGGAGTCCAGTCATGCCGGCCACATGACCACGGAGCCATCACAGGACGAACACTTCTCCAAAACCTTTCTTAAAAGGGTAGCGTGTCTAAGGACTGAGAGATGGGTGCATTGGTCACATGAAGCAGATCATCTGGACTGGTCCCTCATCCTTGCAGAGGTCCAGTCTGCCAATGATATGTGCATAAATCAAAAAGTGACCTGACCACAAAATATAAGACACTGTAATCTGGCACCCCAGATGGGACATGAACCAACAAACCCTGGCTTAGTACAGATTACAGTGTTTTATATTTTCAGACTATATTGCATCTGCTCTGAAATAAAGATCAGGTCCAATATGTTTATCAGATTCGAGACTTCTGGGAGAAGCCTGTTGCCATGGAGGCCATGAACATCCAAGTTCACTGGAATCTCATCCTCAAGGCACAGGTTTAAAGTCCCAAGTATTATTGTAAGAACTATGAAATTTTTAAGGTAGTCAAACCCTATTACTCAGTATTCTGCAATTTACATCCTTCAAACTGCATTGAGAAATTTGGAGAAGCAGCAAAATAATTTCCTATAATTTCAGTCTATAATCTGTTATATTATCATTTTACTTTTAGAGTTTGCCTCATCCAAGCCTGCTATTTGAAACTTTTTAGAACAACTAATTTATAAATAATTTCAGGAATCTTCTTTACATGCAGAAATGTATGAATATCATATTTTCTGCCCAAAAAGAGGTTAGAATTTGCTGTAATTCTACTGCTCGTGTTACATCATAAAATAGCCAAAACCATGTTTACCTGGGACATTTCAAAATTATGAATGGTGCTTAAGGGAACAGTCTGAAGATTTGCATTTGGTATACAGACATGTATGAAGCAGAGAAAGTCCTGCTCTCTTCTTGGAAAGAGAGGCAAGTCAGCAAATCTACAACAGCTGGAGTTCCCACACTACCTCCAAAAGTTAACCCATCCTGGTATTGATAAGCAAGCAGCATTCTCCTTTGTGAATTACTGAAAGATTACCGCGGTTAGGTAATGATACGCTACTTCCTGGGAAGCTACTGTTCAGTACACCAAATGTTACAGTCTGAATCACAGAAGAGGTTCTCCAATTACGTTTCTGCATTTCAAACAGTGCAATAGAAAGTATTGAGTAGAAAGTGTTAGAAAGGGAGCACTCCAGTGGCTAAGCTCGCCAATCGTTACCAGAATGTTAATTTCTGAGTTTAGGAGCCTAAGACAGCACAAAGGAGGCACGTGCTGTCTTGTTTGCGGCCACTGTTCCTTGAAAAGCGCTGCACAGTATAACCTTTCTGAAATCTGGTTTGGCTACACAACCTTCAAGGTTTCCTATTAGTTTACTGTTATTAGTAGTTCAATAATGGAGAGGGGAAGCAATTAGAACTTCAAAAGGCAGGAGATTCTTAATTCCAGTACTACCCTATCTAGTGCATCTTGCAAGAAATGGATTTTTTTCCTGCCAGTTATTTGTAGACCATACTGAAAGGAGGACCTTAAATAAAAAGGATGGTTGAGGAGCCTTCTGAGGCAAGAATCATTCTGTGCTTTACAAAGAAACGAGCAAGCTAATAATTTCAGATACCTGACCGCCTCCTGTTACTACTATGTATGATTTGGCCTATATGTATATGTACAAGCGCATACACGCCTCATGGCTATGAAAAGTATTGTTCTCTGTTTCCAACCTGGACAGTTTGGTCGGTCACATGTCCTCGATTCAGTGGCTGTGCAGGAATATCCACAGGTCCTGGTACGTTTCTGATTGCCACTTCCACAGGTTGTACTACAAACTGACCACAGGCTCCAGTCTCCCTCTCCTTCTATGTAATCTGAAAGCAAAGAGACATAAAACTGGGAAAACAGAAATGGACACAAAGAAAATTTTGCTGTTGAACATTGACTCTATCTCTGTTGCTATCTATCTGCATGCTGGTTGGAGATTCATGTTCGTCCTTGTAAGACCAGCACCAAAACGTTGCAGTACAGATTTCTACCAAGTGGATTCCAGTTAGCCATGCTTCTTTCTACCCACCTTGTCATGTTTTTCAATCCTTTTTAATAATCAGTGAATTGTCTGTGAAGACTCTCACTCGTCCAGGGTAATTGCATCGCAACAAAGTTTAAAAAACAGGCATCTGGACTG